>JASAOD010002010.1:195000-275947 GCA_030849845.1 Crithidia brevicula | reverse complement strand
CCATGGTGCTCGCCTCCGTCATCTACTTCCCCATGGGCTTCCGCGTAGACGCTGGCATTCACTTCTTCTACTTCATCCTGATTATCGTGCTTTTCTCCATCTGCATTACCATGATGATTTTATGCATCGGCATCGTCAGCGGCTCCTTCGGTGCGGCGGCGCTGCTGAGTAGCGTTTTTATTCTGTGGAACTTTGTCTTTGGCGGGGCACTGGTGCAGGCCGAGACGATCCCAGCCTCTCTGCGCGCCTTCAAGTCTCTCTCACCCTTTTTCCTCGCCTTTGAGCCACTCATGGTGAACGAGCTCAATGAGCAGCACTGCGTCTTCTCGCCCACCGACGAAACAGGGAAGCAGTCGTCGGCAAGCATTGAGATTATGTGTCGGCAGTACCTCGCCAACGTAGGCCTGCAGCCGGAGCGCTTCAACGCCGACGTGATGCAGCTCGCCGTGTACTGCCTGTTCTTTGTGGGGCTTGCCTGGGTGCTGCTCTCCACATGCTCGAAGCTGGTTCGTTAGGCTCGTCAAGGATGAGAGAGCGCCATAAAACAAAACGGCGCGGTAGTATTTGAACCATAAAGTTCTCTTCCCTGGATGCGGAGATCTTCTGTGCTAAATTTATTGATGTTGCGTTCTGCTTTCCCCTTATTTTTCAAAAGACGGCAAAAACAAAAACTAGAAATTCTTTTTTTTTTTTTTTTGGTGTGTGTCCTGCAACTAACACTGAGTGGCATGCGTCGTCGCGGGCCTTTTTTTGAGTTTTTTTTGTGTGTGTTCTGGCAACGTGTCGGTAGCAACGGTGAGTGGGAGGGATCATCGCTGCTGAGGCAGACGACGACTGAAAACTGGGGTGCGGCGGGGCTTGCGCGTGTTTTTTTTTTCCCCTCCCCCCTGGCGGCTCCTTTTTTTAATGGATGTTCTGTTTCTTCTTTCTTTTTAACTTCTTAGCTTGTTGTAGCTCTGTATCTCTTGTTAATGTGTTTCCTATGCGCGTGTGAAGGTATGATTTATTCGTTGTCGGCTTTTTTTTTTTTTTTTTGCTTGCGTCAGTTCTTATTTGTGCGGCAAACGCTTTCGCTTCTATATGTTTCTTACTGCAAATGCCTATACACATTTACATTTGCCTGTACTTCCTTCCGCCAAATAAAAAATATAAAATAGATGCACGGAATGTCAAAGTCGGACCGTCCAATAGAAGAATACGCAAGCCACCTGAGCTTCGTGGCATCTCGCGGTTTTGAAGCTCACACATAGAAGATCAAAAAAAAGGAGGCGTTGTGATCTCATGGTGTTGCATACAGGAAGGATGCACGTGCAAACTAAAGTTGAAACAAGCTGATATGACAACGGCATTTTTTTTTTTTTTTTTGCGTGTGTCTCTCATGTGTTCTCAGAGGTCGCTATTGCAGACAGTGTCCTTTTACCTCTCTCTCTCTCTCCTTCTCCAGCCGGCGTGCGTGGTCGACGATTTCATTCTCATCTCATTTTATTCTGCTATTCCCTACCACCTCTGCGAACGAGAACCTAATTGCCCGACTCGTGAAACAAACAAAAAAAAAAATCTTTTTCGCCATCAAAGCCTCTTCTGCTATATCATTCGCGACTCATAACTTATCAATCTGTGTCGTGAACGCACCTACATTGTGCGCTGTTCACCCCCCCCCCCCTCTTTCTCTTTCCCTCACCCAGCGCATTGATACCTCAAAGATATCAGAGATATAATAAAAAAAAAGACGCAGCAAGCAAGCACGCCTCTCCACACACACCGCGATGCCGCGCGCAACGCATGAGCGCGTTTTCGGCGCGGCTCTAAGCAACGAGTACCAGTGGCGCAACCTGTACTTGAAAGAGTTTGGTTGCTGCACCTACGCCCCGCACATCCCGAAGGACCCGACGACGACCGCCGAGGGCGTCTACCCTCTGCGGCGTCAGTTGGGCCAACTTAACCACAATCTCAGTGACAGCGACTCCGACAACTTCACAGAGACCGACCACGAGCGGAGTGCGAATCTCTCTCTCACGACAGTAGGCGCCATAGGAAAGGATGCAAGCTTTCAGTCCGCCAGCCATCTCAACTCATCTGGCGCACCGTCCCGTGGCACAGTTGGTGATCAGTTCTTTCTCTTAGACCTGTCCGGTCACACCCCAAATGGACCACAGCGGGGAGCGTCGAGGCGCACCCACATCGGAAGTGGTGGCCGACGTGGCAACCGCGGTGCAGCGCTGCGCAAAGACGACTTCTTCGACACCAACGACGCCTTCTCCACCAAATTCTTTGGCTTCCTGTGGCGCTTAGACGACGGCGATGACGTCGAGGACGTCGGCGATGCCACCGATGAGGACGAGGCCGATGACGAGGTGGACCAGGAGACAACCCTCGATGCGCTTGGCGGCACGTCTAGTGCGAGTCGTACGGTCACAGACGCCGCAAGCGTGCGATCCACGCCGTCGAAGCGCAGCCGCGGCCGGCTACACCCGCACTCCAGTATGCGGGAGAGCGTCGGCCATCCCTCCTCTACTGCCTCGTATCAATTGAGCTTTTCTCGGAATGCGCTCTCTACACCAACGATGCGCAGCGAGCTGCACGATAACCCACACGGCGTACACCCGGCGGTGCTGCGCCTGCACCACGAGACGTGGACGATGTTGATGGACAACCGTCTCATGGCGTGGCTGCACCAGCAGACCGCCGATCACTACCAAAGTGCCACGCAGCTTCGCCAGCGCTTGCTGGACGTGGTGGCGCGGGGTCCATCGTCTATAACGGCGGCGGAGGCCGGCGGTGTGGAACACGGTGACGCTCCTCCTGCAGCCGCAGCGGGCGGCGATTGGGACGCTTTTGGAAAGCAGCGCGGCATTGCGTCCTTCGCGCCGACGCGGACACCTGAGGAGGCCCTGCAGAGCACCTTTGAAAGCTTCTCTCCGTTTTTTGTCGTTATCGCACCCCCCGCCGCGGTACAGCGAGCCAAGGACCAGTTTCAGGCCGCCCGGCGGTCGCAGGCGCGCAGTGCCAATCGCACAGGCAAGACTGCGCCGGCCGACATCGTTGGACTACCCTTGTACAGCCAGTACGGGTCCTGGCGAGAGGCCTACGAGCATCGGCAGCGCTGGGGCAAGGCGCCGTTTTCCTTTTTCTTCCTCCACGACTGCAGCTACAACTACGCCCAGGTGGCCGCTGTGTTTGTGCAGCTGCACCTGCTCTTCGTGCACGCACACACCCACACTCGCCAGTGCGCAGAGGCGAAGCGGGAGGCCGTTCTACTGCACAACGCTGGTCAACAAACTACAGCTCGTCTGCTCAACCGCGCGGTGGAGTATCAGCGTCTGCTGTGCCCCCTGACAGCGATGCAGGAGGTGACGGAGAACATTATCCTGGCCTACGAGCAAAGCCCTTCCCGGGCAACGCTGACGATGCTGCGGTGTGTCCTCGACTTCTTGACGGACGCCGCACTCGATGTTGTAACGGCGCACCGCTTTCTTAGCCGAGATGCCCTGCTTCGACAGAGTGGCTTCGATATACCCGGAATGGAGACGAGGACCGCACGTGCACCACCGGCGACAACGGCCTCCTCGTCCGCAGAGCCGCCCACCGATAAAAAAGAAAGCAGCGCCGGCAAGGACGAGAAGGACGACAAGGGCAACGGAAGAGGTGACCACAGCAGAGAACAGCGGGAGGCGGGGAAAACAGACGTGGAGCAAGCGCAACAGCCATCCCTAACGGAAGATATGTCCACCACGCCGACGCTCACGCCCTCCGCCATACCTGTGGCCTACCTGGAGCCGCAGCGCGTCACCGAAAGGGACGTCAACGATCTCTTTGAGTTGGCCTACTGGTTCGTGGACACCGCCACCGCCAACGCGGGTGTGCCGATAGACGAGGCACTGCAGCGCCACACCCTCGCCGCGGAGCCCTTTAATTTTGCCGCACTGGGTCTGGTGGGGGCGGAGGGAGAGGAGGTGCCTCCGTTGCCATCGTCCCCTATACCACCGCTATCAGAGATGGCAGTCCCTCAAGAGCGGTACCTGCCCGGCAAGGAACAGCTCTACAACCCGGTGGAGACGTTTGTGGAGGCGGTGGAGCTGCTGGAGGCGCACCGCAAGCCGCTGTGGATGCAGCACGCTGCCATGGCACGTAACCAGGCCGGACCTCAGCCCAAGAAGGTGCACGCGGTGATGTTCCAGAACGACGAAATTCCAAACGCTGCCGCTACCTTCACAGCATCGCCCATGGTCTCGGCAGACTCCTTCACCGGCCTCGCCACGCCGCTGGTGGTGCTCACGACGTACCTCCGCCTGCATGGCGGGCAGTGGCTGCGGCAGCTCTGCACGCGCGTCTTTGACACCTTGCGCCAGCGCAGTGTGTTGTTGTACGTAAATACGATGGACATGGATGAGATTTGGGCCCACCTGCAGCCCCCCACCGGAGGAGGAGGAGGAGGCGAGCGCCGCGCCTCGACGTTCAGCGCAACGACCGCAACGCCGGGTCGTCAACGGTCACCGTCGACAGCAGCGCCATCGTCCCCAACGGTGCGAGGCCGCGGGCGGGGTAGCAGCCGAATGCCAGGCAAAAGGCCGTCTGCGTCCGCCGCGACAGCCCCATCGGCACCAGGCGGGTCATCCTCGCAGATTCAGCCTTCAGACTCCGTCGCAGAGGCGGAAGCTGCGCGGCGCGGCTACATCGAAGGTCAAGGCCGCTTCGAGTCTATGATTTGCGAGGATATCCTCTTCGCGCTGACCGAGTTCTTCGACGCACTTTACGGTAAGCGTTCTACAGGGCGACTGCCGCACGGCATCTCCGTCCTCCTCACGCAGTTCGTGACGACGGTTCAGCTCTTCCTGCTGGAGAGCGCAGGCGGTGCGGGGGTTGGTGGCATCGGCACGGGTGACGGGTCAGCACCAGGGAGCGCCAATGGCGGCGGGAAAGGATTCAGCTCCGGCGCTGGTATCGCAGGGGCCGGAGTCAACTTCAACGGCAACGCGAATAAGCACCCAGCGAATCAGGTGGGAGGCCGCGCAGCCCTTCAGACCTCGCCGGCACGTCAGATGGAGGAGCGCCTGCAAATGTGCAAGCAGCGTTATCAGGCCTCCATGCGTCGTCGGCAAGCGGACTCGGCGGAGGCCTACCGCGCAGGGGCCCGCGACGGCAGAGGAGTGGCGCGACAAGCTCAACAGACGGATGCGAACGCATCCGCGTCACTGAGGCGACTCATCCAAACAATCGAACAACACCGCCTTGCCAAATTTGTCCTCTTCGACTGCTGGATTTTGCCGGCGCTGACCAACGCCATCTCGCTTGGCTATCTCGCCCCTGACTCTCCGCTGCACCTGCGTTGGAACATCGACGCCTTGGCACGCTACCTGAAAGTGCTGGTGCACGCCCCCTTTGCAGAGCAAGACAAGATCGATTTTGCCAGCCTGGCTTCGCACAACAAGGCGTCAAATGCGAGTGGCAAGTACGGTGACGGTGGCAATGGGGGAGGAGGCAAGCGCAAGAGTGTGTCCTCGCGGCCTTCGCGGCAGAAAGCAAACAAGGCCTCGGATACCCATGCGCACCCGACAAACGTGCTGACGCTGCCGCCGTACCTCACCGGCATCTACGACGTCGCCACCGGCGCTCTCGTGCGACTGCAGGCTGCGCCGTCGTCGACGTGGTCCCCGGCAGACAACAGTAAGAAGTCACTGTTGCAGAACTCGCTTGTAGATAGGTCTGTAAAGCGCACCGGCAGGTCTGGCGCGCCGTCGCCCGAGATGTTCAGCATGGAAGAGGATCGACCGTCCTTTGTCTTGAGCGGGCGCGGCACCGCTGAGCTGTCGGAGCTCGAGAGTCAAAGTACAAAGCTGGAACGCTCGAAGCACTCGCTCTTTGACTTGCTTTCCGCGCCAACCGCGTCGGACCTCGCCTCGCGTGGCCCTCTGTCCTGTTCCGGCTCCACGGGTCGTGGGACCAGAGCCGGACAGATGACAACCTACAGTACGGCCGGCGCAGCCACCATACCCGCGCGGGGCAGCGTCGCCAGCACCTCCCCCATGGAGAAGAGCTTTCTGCCCCCCGTCGCACTCACCGTAGCCCGCGCGGCAGACACGGACGTGGCTGAGGACGGCGAGGAGGGGCGACAGTCCCTGCCAGGCAGTCGCAGGTCCGTGGCGACGGCTTCCGCCCATCCCGCGGAGGCGTCCCGCTCCTCCGTGCAGCGTGGCCGGTCCCGTCGGCAGCGAAATTTGTCCAACACCTTCGATGGAAAGAGGAGCTTTGCCCGGTCCCCGTCCTCCTCCGTGGCGGCGGCGGCGGCGGCCTCGCACGCCTCGCCTGGTGCGATGAGCATCACTGGCGTTGTGGAGCCCTTCACGGTCCAATCGCCACGACCCTACGTATTTGTGAGCGATGCCGGGTGGCTCGACATGTCCCCTGCAATGCATTTCCTTAATGCGCAGCTGGGCCTCACCCGCGGCGACCCCGAAGGCGAAGACGCCGACACCGGCGACCTCCTCTTTCCCCGGATGCCCACCACAGAGGCGCAGCGCGGTCGTGGGACGGCCGCGGCTGCGATGACCACCGGCATGCGCCTCCCCTCCATGGAAGACGCCTTCCTCACCTCTTCCTCAACGCAGCCAGCCGCGGCGGAGGACCTCCCGGCGGTGCAGGCGATGAACGCCTTCTGCAAGGCCGCGTCGTCAGACGAGAGCGACAACGTCGTCGTGTCGGAGTTCGAAGTCCTGCCCTCGATGGCGGCGGGCTGCATTGAGAAGCTGTACGACATCGTCACTGGCGCCGACCCAATGGTGGAACGGGCAATGCAGACTGGCGCCTTCAACTTCACGCGACAGGGCAGCCGCGCACGCACGCACGCCTCCGCGTCGGGGTTCTCGTCCCTCTACTCCGCCTGCCTCAACGGCGTGCTGCTGCACCCGCGCACCGCGTCGAGGGTGATGCGGAACGTCTTTGAAAATAGTCCGGTGTTCGGGCACGCCTTGATGAAGCCGGTGGTCAGTGGCACGGCGCTGGAGCTGCTGAGCAGCCTCGTCGCACGCCACGGCGAGACACCCATGGTGGACGCCAACGCCGTCGTCCCGGTGCTGCAGATGATCGCCCCGAATGACACACCGTGGAGCATAGGCGATGGCGCAGGACCCTCTCGCAACGGCGCGGTCAGCGCCAGCGGCGCCACCACCACCTCTATCGCTGCTCTTGCTGCGGCGACCAACGCTGCGTTGGCGCACCGGTGGGAAAGCGAGTCACGCAGACTGCTGCGCCAACTTGCCTTTCTGACTACAGGGTTTGCCGACACACGGCAGCCCCTGCCCCTTGTCCCGGGCCTTCGTCGACCGGTTGGGCCGGCACACCCGATTCACATGATTCGCGCCGGAGCCAACCGCATTGCCGCCGACTCGGGCGCCGCAGCTGTGCCCATCGTTTTTGACCCGTGGTGGCGCGCCATGGTCGTCGCGCTGAGTGTGAAGGCGGCGAACATGTTCGACGAGTGTCGCGATGAGCACGCCGCTGCGTTTTTAAAGACGGTGCACGAGCGCGAAGATGCGTCGAAACTGCTCAACCGGCAAGCCACGGCGCACTTCATCACGACGAAGGGGAAGCAGACGGAAGAAAAAAACGACGAGAACGCAGCGAAGGGAAGCGCCTCGACGGCTACGCGACGCACTCGCACCGGGACTCTCACGTCTACCCGCCGCGGACGTGACACACGGCGACCCAAGGGCAGTGTGTCGATCAGCCCAAAAGCGCGAAAGAAGCCGGCGTCCAAGCGCTCATCGAGACCCAGCATGGCGACGTCCGTGACCAGTGCCGCAGGAAGCTGAAACCTATGAATAGCCGTAAGCTGCACCTTTTTCTTTTTCAAGATCGGCGTAGCCCCTTTCCCTCTTTCGCTTTTGAATCTGCTACGAACTTCAAATAAAAAAAAGTTTCTCATAGAACAAAGCTGCACATGTACATTACCGCCCGAATCGGCGTGGTTGCTTCTCCTTGGTACGCATTCATGTAAATCAACAAAAAGGGATTTATCTTCTCATAAATTACAACGTCTATTTTGTTTGTTCGTTTTGTACACAGATTAGTGACTTGTTTGTCTTTTCTTTCGCTTTCTCTCACATCAGGCGTTGCTCCTTTTCTTCCTCTTTTTTTTTTTTTTTGGAAACCGATACCGCCTTTCTTTGAGGTGCAGCAAAAAGAAACTTAAAGTGATGCCAAAAGCGCACAATGGAGTCCGTTGACTATTGAGCTGTTGAATCCGAACACGTGCGTCATTGCAACACAAATAGCGTTTAGGCCTTCTCTGTAAGTGCGCGTGAGGGCACACGCGACAAGACACCTTGACAGATAAATACACGTGAGGGGGGCACCGTTCTCAGCGCTTTCCTGGTTTATTCATTTTCTTTCATATCTATCAGCTGCACCAAAAAAGATGATCGTACATGATAGGCGAAGCGTCGCTTCCGTTATTCTCAAACCTTCTCTATCGGCTTCCCCCCCTTTCTTCACTTCTCAACTCTGTCATCGCCTCTTCGAGATAATGAGTAAAAGCGCTGTTTAACGTTACTCATTGATACATTATACATTATACACATTACTTTCTCATTGCCACCTTTTTTTTTGTACTTTTCTCCTTTTTCTGTTTCCTCCGTAGGCTCTTTTGCTTTTAGTACTTGCGATTCCATTATACACGAATCTTGCCGATGCCTCCGCTAAACTGATTTACCACATCCTCAACAAAAAAAAAATTGCACATTTTTTCTGTGTTTCTTTTTTTATTGTGTTTTTTTTTTCTGCATCCACACACACTCAGCTTTCCGCTGAGTGGTATACAACATGCATCCGCACAGCGTGTCGCGCAACGGATCCTTTGGCACTCACGCTGAAGTACAGCGGCGCAGCAGCCTCACGAGCGGCTCCTTAACATCTGGCTCACACCACCCAGTGGCCTCTGATGAGCCTCGTTACACGTTAGTGTCTCCTCGACCGCAGACCGCCCGCGTGGCGCCGTCAAGCCGTCTGAAAACAGGCAAAGACAACCGGCGAAACACGCCCCTCACCCACCGCACGTCGAAGTCAGGCATCACCACACCGCATCGCGGAAGCCTTGGCTCGACACCGGCACGTCGCTCCGGCACCGGCTCTGTACACGAGCACACGTCGCTGCCTGCAGCCGCAACGACCGCACGAATACGGCGACGCTCGACGTCTCTGACGGGTTCACAGCACAAACGAACTCCGGTGAGAAAGGGTGAGACGCCGAAGCGGAAAATAGCGTCGGTGCAGTCTGTTGGACTTCCCACTTCCTATGAGGCGCCACCTACGCCCTCGGCACGACCGCTGGGGTTGAAGCCGCTAAGTGGGCCAGCGGCGAAACGATCTAGGCAGCATTTAACCTCCAAAATAACCGAGGGAGGTGAAGAGAACTGGGAAGTCAACGAGCCCTTCGCCGAGGCCAGCGCGCCGCAAAGACGTACAAGTGTAGAAAGCACCGCTTCACCCTCTCCTTCCACACTCCTCATGGCACAGGCACGGTGTACTCACACGAGCGGAGAAGCTGTGCCTCTCGCACACCCCACTGACGCGGAGAGAAATGCCCTCTGTACTTCTCCAAGGGTCAATACACCGAAGTCGCCACGCAAGCGACCGCCCGCGTTGCTACAGATGGAAAACAAAAGCAGATCAGCGCCGCACAACCGTGTGGCGGCTTCTTCTGCGTGTGGGGATCCCCACAGCGCTGCAGAGGGGCCACTTACTGCGTTCCCGCCTGACGGTGCTTTCCAGCTGCCACAATGCGACGACGCTGACCTGCGCCGTCTCTACTTGGCGTTGTTGTGCTACAACCCAGCAGACGTCGTCTGGTCTCTTCACCGGCACGTGGTGCCCTTCCTTGCCGCGCACGCTTCTGCTATTATGTATGTCTCCGCTGAGCAGATGCTGGCCTTTCTCGGCGACGCAGATGCCACCGCCCATCTCGCGTCGGCACACAAAAAGAGCGGCGACTCCGCCGTCTTGGACGAGCCCTCCGCGAAGTCGGTGGCACGCTTCGCATCGGAGCTGTGCTCGTGGCTCTTCTATGTAGCATTGCTGGGCTGCGGTGAAGAACTTACGTGGGGTTTGGCACTGGGTACTAGTGGCGACACATCTGCCGCGGCAACTGTGCACGGGGAAGAGCGACAGAGTGTCTCGAGAGGTGCGGGCACGCCGAAGCCGCAGGCAACAGCGTGCGGTGAGTCCTCCTTCTCCCTCGCCCCATCTGCCCGACACTCCCCCACGTCGCTGCCACACGTTCTGCAGCCGAACAGCAGCAGTGAGGGCGCCGGCAAAGGCGAGGCAGAGGACACTGACAAGAACAGGTCGGTGTTGTGGCACACCACAGCGGGAATCGAGCACTCGATGTTTGCTGCGTCGTCCACCTTCGCCTCGCTGGACTTCCGCACTGTGGTGGAGGTGCCGCCGTTTGTGACAACGGACGCGTTTGTGCGGGGCTATGGCGTCCTGCGGAGACTGCTTGCGGACCGGCCCACCATGGCGAAGAGCACGGACAAAGAAGGCTCTCGAAACGGGGAAGGTACGGTGCTGCTTCGCACTGCCCTACGCGCTGGTGGCGCGCAGGCGCAGGTGAAGAAGTCCTTCGCCAGACGAGAGCATCAACCGCAGTCCTCGCACGTGTCGCCTGCCGTGCGTGCCAGCCTGCGCCGGGTGCAGTTCTACCTTCGCTTTTACAACTTTCTGAGGCAGCTGAGCCTTTGGCAGCATGCAACCGAAGTATCGCCCTGCTTACGTGACGCCCAGCTCATCGAGAGCGTGCTGTGTTCACGGCTGTTCATGTCAGCCAAGTCCAACGGCACAGCAGCGCCGTCGCCAAAGAAGCGCGCAGCAGGGATGGAGGTTGGCGATGTGGTGCCCCGCACGAGTGGTTGGCTCGCTTCTTATCTTTGCCACCGCAGTCTACACAACGCCATTCTGCGTTGTACACCCCTTGCCACACACAACGGCACTGCGGTGGACACACTCGATATACTGCTCACCCTGCGCAACAGAGAGGCAGAACGTATTGTGTGCAGTACGACAGGGGCTGATGACGGCACTTCAACTTCTCAGTCACTTGAAAAACATGGAGGGGAGCATGTTAATGGAGGAGCAACAGCAACGAAGAAAATGCATCGATCTGTCCCGGCATCTCTGTTTCTTCTTTTTCCGCTCCCTCGGTGGACTCCTTGGCGATCGACAGGGATGCACGTCGCCACACCGTCCACAGGTGGTGCAATCATGTTCGGCTGGTGTGCCTACTTAATCGCACTGCTGCTTACGCTTTCCTTCGGCCCCGCGCTGTACTACGTGCTGCGCTGCATAGAGCCGGACTGGATGCCGTGGTGGGATGCGGCGGACATCGCCATCGCAGACCGCAACTATGCGGCCGGTGTGCTCTCGGTCGACCTCTCTGTCCTCTCACACGCTCTCTGTCAGCTTGCGCTGTTCGTGCCGGTGGTGCTGCTCACGAGCTACTTGGGCCACAGACGCGGTGCCTTCGCCGCCAAGCTCGAGATTCAGCGCCGCCTGGTCGAGTCGCAAGCGGCACGGTTGACCACCGCAGCCTCCACGTGGCTCTACTCGGCATGGGCCCTGCAGAAGGAGAACACAGTTGCCGCCGCCGCGGCACAGAGCTGTCTTTCACGGCTCGCCTTAGCGTGCCGCGCAACCGAGGCCACAGTGGCGTACGGTTCCATGTCAAAGTCGCGCCTCTTCGTTGCCGTAGTGTGCGTCTTCTCCGTTTTGCTTTGCGCGCTCCAAGCTGCTCTCTTCCCCCATCAAAGTTTTGTGAATTGGCTGGGGTTGAGTTTGGTGCTTCTTTTCGCGTGGCGAAGCGTGTCGCGGGGATGGCAGCACAGTCAGCGCGTGTTGGACTGGTGGCTGCAGCAGCAAACATCCCTCGCGGAAGGGTTCGCCATCGATCTGCTTCATGAAGTCGCAGCAAGTGGCGGATGGGTCATGACGTGCGTGAACGTGGATGGGGAGTCGCGTCTCCAACCCGCAGTCTCTTCATTCGATCCCGTTACGCCCTTCGTATTTCCACTGCCGATACTGGAAGAACTCACAAGAATAGCGTACATCATACACCTCTGTGAGCACGCCGGTTGTGGCAGAAGCCCAAAGACCCCAGGCGCACACACCCAACTACCATCTGTGTGTGCTGTGCAGTACCTTTTCGATTTCCCGGTGCACGGCTTCTGGGAGCAGCTCTGCGGGCACACGGCAGTGGCCTACGCAGGCGATATCTCCGCCATCGCCGTCGTTGAGCGCGTCACCGTGGGCTGCGCGCACGCAGCGGAGGAAGCGCTGGTGGAACACACGGAAGGGCTGCAGGCATCTGTCCAGCGGCTCATCCTCTGTGTCGTGCCGTGGGCCGGAAGAGCCGCACTGCACCAACCACCAAACACGAAGACCGGCGAAGAAGAAGAGGAGGATGAGCATCTGTGTGAGGTGATGGCGCCGGTCGCGGCCGCCATGACGCGGTCGCACGATGATGCACATTTCCCAGGGAATCTCTCGTCTCCGCAGTCTCCCGGTGGAGTGGCGCACGGGTCAGCGGAGTCGCCCATCCCCGTCGATGTGCAGCTGCGGTGTGTCCCATATTTGACCTTGACGCAGCGTCGGCTGCTCGTGTGCGCTGCTGTGGTCTTTGCCGCGCTGGCCATGCCCCCGCCCTCAGACGCATCTGCGGGAAGAGGCGAAGGGGGCACGCGCATCGCAGAGCGCACGCTTGTCTGCCTCATTGAACTCGTGCTTGGTCAGCTCACAGAGGCGGTGGTGGCCGCTTTGACGCCCAGGCAGCGATGGCGTGAGGCAGCACGACGCACTCGTGAGGCCCTCCAGCTTGCCGAGCATGTGGCGATCTCGATGCGCTTGCAGGGTGGCCTGGACAGCACTGCCTGTGAGAAGGGCCGCCATTCCATTCTCCCACAGCTGCATCACGTACTGTTTGCCTATGCGTGAAGAGAGGTGAGGTAGAGGATTCAACAGCAGTGCAGTCACGTGGTTCTATATCGGGTTTTTTTTTTGATTATTTCTCGTGTATCAGTTTATTTGCATCTGAGTCTTTTTTTCATTTCTTTTTCTACCTGGGCTGTCACTTACCTCTGACTTCCCTTCCCGTTCTCACGATGGGGGCGGTTGGAACAGTGCTCTTCATTGGCAAGGCATCCGAATAGCAGAAGTAAGTCTGAAGGAGACACACGGCACACGGAAATTTGAACGGGGAAAAAAAAACGGACATAGCGCTGCTTTCAACCTGACGGGTGCGTTTATATATATATATATATATCGAGCCGTTTATTGAAGCTGTGCGATGTCGTTCTCGTCTCTTTAATGCTCCCCACGCTTGAGGATCGGTGTTTACGCAGGTTCCATTAGCCAAAGTAACGGCCCTGATGCTGTTATCTCTCTTATTGAAGCTGAAATAAACTTGAAAGCCTCGTTCAGTACTACCACCCCCTTCTCTGTTGGTCTCGTCTGCTCTTCTCGCTGCTCCTTTTTTTTTTGGAGGTCTTTTGACGGCAGCGATTGTATTTTCCGTGAGTTTGTGTGTGCGTGTGTGTGTGTGTGTGTGGATTCTAAACAGAGGAACAGCGGCCGAGTTATCTTTGTCGCCTGCGATAATGGATTCTTGGTCTTCTTCCCTCCGCACGCCTGCAGCGCCCCGTTCGATTTTTTCAGATACGAGGAGAACAGACAGCGCTGCTGCTGTTGATGCCCGTGTGCATCTCACCACGCAGCTGCTGTCCCAGCTGAAGGCCAGCGAGCTGGACGCCCACAGCACCTGTTGTGAAGCCACGACGACCATGGTACAGTTGAGGGTGGTGCTGATGCACTTGACGGAGCTCGTGCTGGTGGCCACGCAGAATCTGCAGAAAGAAGCAGATGCACACTAAACACAAAAACGAAAATATCATTTCCTTTTTATGTTTCTTTCCTCTATTTTTTTACACCACTTTCATCGCCCTGTCGTTGATGGGAGTACACATAGATTTTTTTTTTGATATCTGCTACTCTGAAGAAAAAAAAAGAAAACACTACAACGCCAAGAACAACAACAAAAAAAAAAAAAACGACGCCTTCAAGATAGGTATTGTTGACCACTACACCTGGAAAAAACAATGAGGCTTCTGCTAGTGTTCGTGACTCCTCTTAAGCACCTTCATGCGTTTGCTGCGGATCTAACCACGACGTTTGTCCCGCAGACTTCACCTTTCAGCTCATCACTTCTCCGTCCAAATGAAAAAAACCTACGTCCACTCTCTATTGCACTTCTTTCTTCCCTAATTACCTTCTTTTACTGTTTTTTTTTTTTTGCGTATATATATATATATATATATCGGTCTTGTTAAACACTTTGAAATACATCTATAAATATACCTGCATCATAAGAACATCGAGCACACAATTACACTATCCTTTCCTTAAGCTTTTCGTCAAAACCTTTACCGTCTTTTTTTTTTCGTGATTTGTCTCCTGTCGAATATTTTAGTGAGGACTCGTTCCGTCAACTGTTTGCACAGGCTGCTGAGTCGCAGTCAAGCGCGATTAGTGTTTACGTGTATTCAGCGCTAGAGAGTCCCTTTATAAAAACTTGCAAGCAAAACAAAAATTCTTTCGTTTCTATACTATTGCTGTTGACCGAGTCGTCTCTGTCTACTCTCTTTTTCTCCATTTCTTATTCTTTATCAACCTACTATTAGGGACTAGATAGCGCATTTGCGTTGAATCTCGCACATACGAATCCATGTCGCAAGCATCCCCTGTAACGGCGGAGGCCACGCCCTTTGGTGCGGTGGCGGAACCCTTCGGCGACTCCTCCATCATCACCCTCAACACGGAGAACATGCGCGTGCAGCTTCTCTCACGCGGTGCGTCCATCAACTCCGTGCAAATCCGCGACCCCCGCGTCCCCGACGGCGCCGAAGCGCAGTGGATCGACGTTTGTGTGGGCTACACGAACCCCGAGGAAGCACTCGCACCGGACACCTGCGTGGGGGCCACCATTGGTCGCTACGCCGGCCGCATCGCCAACGGCGAGTTCGAGCTGAAGAAGAGTCACTACGACCTGCCCAAGAACTGCGGCAGGCACAACCTGCACGGTGGTCCAGATGGCTTCAACAAGAAGGAGTGGAAGTACTTGCTGTCCGATGGTGAGGACGAGGCCGGGGTTGCCTTCCATCTCGTGTCCCCGCACATGGATCAGGGCTTCCCAGGCGAGGTCTTTGTCACGGCAACCTACAGCATCATCAAGACCGCTGCCGTGCCCACGCTCAAATACGTCTTCCAGGCCGCCCTGGCCGACAACACGCCTGTGGACATGACGGTGATCAACCTGACGAACCACGTGTACTGGAACCTGAACGGCCTTCCCCGCCCCGCCACACCGGACGCCACGGCACCCGTTGCGAAGCCCATCACGAACCACTATCTTCATCTCCACGCCAAGTACTTCGCCGACACAGACGACGACCTGATCCCCAACGGAGACATGCGCTCCATTGAAGGAACCCCGCACGACTACTCCAAGATGCACAGCCTGGCGGAGGGCTTGGCAGCAACGCGCACGGAGGGCCGCGAGGATGGCGGCTACGACGACCCGGTGGCCCTCGAGACCTGGGATTCCTCCCTCCGCGAGGCTGCGCTGCTCTACAGCCCTGCCACGAAGCTGCGCATGCGCGTCTGCACCACCAACCCCGCCGTCATCGTCTACACGGCCAATCACTTTCCCAAGGACGCGGACGGCACCAAGGGGAAGCGTTTTGCCCAGCACGGCGCCATTGCGCTGGAGTGTCAGTACTTCCCAAACAGCCCCAATGTGGAAGTTTTTCCCTCGACGGTGCTGAAGAAGGCCGAGACGTACAATGAAACTACGACGCACGAGTTCCAGTTTATGAAGGCCGACTACACGCACGAAGAGAAGCACCAGCACGAGCATCACAAGCAGTGACGATAACGACGTGCATTCTCTCTCTACATCTATATATGTGTGTGTTGATTTACGTTTTCGTAGCTAGTAGAGGAACAGAACAGAAGGCTGCCAGACAACCTCCACTGACCACACACGTTGCCAAGGTCAGTGTTTTACTTTTTTTTTCCCTGTCATCGCTGCTGATAACGTCGTTTCACTTCTCTTCCCTTTTTTTTTTGTTGCTGTCGTCGGTATGGATATTGGTTTGAACCTCTGATGAGGGAGATGCGAAACAATTGTGACTGTAGCGAGCACAACGATATCCTTCTTCTCTGCCTCTCTTTATTGTATCTTTTCTTTTACTATTATTATTATTTTGTTAAGAAAACATCAACTTTTTGTGTGTGTGGTGTCTCGTGTTGCCTTTTGACGTCTAGCATTTCTATTTCCCATTTCTTCTTGTCTCGCTTTTCAATCGTATCTCTGATGCCGTGGTTTTCTTTTTTTGCTCCTCTAATCACAACGCCTGTTTTTCTGAGAAACTAAGGATCACTCGTCTCCTCGTTCCCTCATGTCCGGCGCTGTCATCGTGTTTTTTGCGGAGGTTTGATCTGGTTTGTCTGAAGCCTTTTTTCATTTCATGTTTTTTTGCTGCATTTCTTTTTTTTTTCTGTGTGTATGTGTGAAGTGCGTAGACAACGTTCGTAAATTATACAGAAATCACATGCTTTCCTCTCTATTATTATTATATATACATATACCTTTTGAGTTGCGAATTGGAATTGTGTGGACCAAGGAAAGTATAGGGCTTTGCCTCTCTCTCTCTCTATGATTTTCTTAGTGCAGACGTGTGCAACTCCACTCTTTGAAGCTTCTGTTTCTTCTCTTTTCCAATCTAGGATGACGACTTGATTGACGGAGCTCTTCCTCACGTAAACGTGAGAGGGTTTACCTCCCTGTATCATCTGCACCCGCAGACGCCGCCAGTGTCGTTCTTTTTTTTTTTTTCTCTTGAGTCTCTCGACCTTTTTTATGGTTTTCACTGTTGTTACTTCAGTTTCATCCTCGCCGTCAAGCTATACAAACAGGAAAGACAAAAAAAAGCTGTCTTTTTCTCCTCGCCATTGCGAGCCATTGTCATTTTCCGATGTTTCAACAGAACAAAGTAACTTGTGAAAGAAGGAGAGCTACACCGCATAGTGGCGCCATTGACACTCTACATGAATGCACCGCCTCTCTGTGCGTTTCCTCATGCTTGCTTATTCTGCTCTTCGTGTGTGGGATGAGGTTTGTGCAGCTTTCCAATTGTTAAAGAAATCAAATAGCTCTTGCCTCTCCTTCTCGTCTCCTAACTCCCTGGCTTTCTTGCCAAGCACAAAGGAAATAAAATATAACGGATTTACGCTCAGTGACGCTTGTGGTACCTCACACACAGCTGCGATGTAAAAACATGAACATTGTCACGTCGTACTTCACCGTACGCAGACTGCCCGGCACCATCGGCCTCGGCGGCGACGTTCGCCAACACCAACATGCGCGTCAAGCTGAGTATCTTGACTGCCTCCGTTACAACAGACAGCACCCGGACGTTGCCTCCATCCATCTTCTCGTGGAAGGTCGGGAAGCCTATCAACATCTTCTCCAACACGTGCTGTGCGAGCCGACCATCAAGGCGGTCAGTGTGGCACCAGGGTTGCGCAGACGCAGCGCACTGGCGCCGATTGTACCCGTTGTGCGACTCGGTGGCGGTCAGCCCACCTACGCCGATTTCTTTGCCTACGCAACTCAACTGACGGCGCAGCGGCTGACGATGGTGTGCAACGCCGACGTGTACCTCTCCCCTGCGCACTTCCACGTAGAAGAGGTGGAGGCTCTCTTTCGAGAAGCCGCGCCTGACGTGAAGGTGGCGCTGGCACTGACCCGCTACGAGAGCGATCACGTGCTGGACGCGCCCTTCCTGTACAACTACCGCGGTTCCCACGACGCCTTCGTCTTTGTCCCTCCGGTGCCCGCGGCTTTAGTCGCGCGGGTGCGACATGCACAAAATGGCTATAAGGCCGAGAACGTTGTCGTTCACGAATTTCAGCGGCAAGGGTACCTGACCTTGAATCTGGCATTCGACCTGCGCCTCGTGCACCGCCACGCCGCTGATGTGCGTCAATGGTTTCCACCTGTGGACGAGTCGCGGTACGGTAGGGCGTACCCGTGCAGGTTAGCCGAGGCGCTGAAACAGATTAAGGAGCATCACAACTGAGTCTCGAATTGGGTTTTTTTTTCTTTTTAAGACCCTCGTGAACGTACTCCGTCGTCTCTTGCTCTCTGTCACTATCTTCGCTAGAGCGTGTTGTGCCACATCTCTCGCGTTCGCTGTGGGCAAGCCTTTATGGATAGATGAATGACGGAGCACATATAGGTAGTGCTGTTTGGCCTTTTGTTTGCCTCTCACCTTCTCCTCTTTACAGATGCCCTACCGCTATTTCCAATACATCTTCGACGCAACCAAAGAATACGAATAAAAGAATTTAGCTGTGTGTGTTTCGCCGTCTAGCTGATGGGTGTTGATGCCAGCCCCTGCGAGCACTCGAAGCAGTGCTAGTATCAACATCGGTGTCTTCTCTTTCAGCATTCGCAGGGTAAGCCAATTGTTTTGCTCCTTGCTTCATAGCTCAAGCTGGGCTTCTAACATACGCCCGCGCGTGCTCGATAATGCCAAGCAACCTCTGGTATTCTCTCATCTTCTCCCCCTCTTTTTTTTAACTTTTACTTTCACTTGTCTCTTGTTCTAATTTTGCACACAACTCAGCAACGCGACAGACCAACGGCAGCTATTGCGTATCGCCGTCGTCCTCGACCTGTCCCGTTTTGATTTTCTTGCTTCCCCAACTGTTGCTTCCCCTACCTGCTGAATACTTCCTTTTTTTTTTAACTTTGTTTGTTTTTTTCCTTTCATTTTCTCTTCCTTGAGCATCTCTCTTTTATTTCTCGCATTAGTTTTTTATTCAATCTGACTCACGCCTTTTTCTCTTCATAACTATTTCTTGTTTTAGTTTGTTGCTTCTGGTGTGTAACTCTGCTCGTTTCTTTCCTTCTTCTTCCTTTTTTTTTTTATATCCACCAATATACAGAAAGCCTCACGGTCAAAAACTACATATTGGAAATCCAATCACCAGTGCGCAAATTTCTTTTTTGTGTGTGTGTTTGTTCTCTATTGTCTTCAACTGCTTTCCTTCCTTGCTTCTTGCCTGAGTAGTCTCTCTCTCTCTCTTATTCCGCATACGCGTGTTTCTTTCAAGCGTAGAATTGACATCACGTTCTCTGCGATACGAGCACACACACTCGCTCCCTTTTTAACGGAACAATGACGAAACCTGACAAGACAGATAAGGGTGCCGGCTTCATGGAGGCGATGAAGCTGAGCTGGGCCTACACCGCAGCAGATGTGCGACGCCGGCCGCGCAACATGGTGATCGGCATCATCGCCACAATCTTACTCGTCTTCTTCTCCGGCGTGGTGCTGGTGGGCATCTGGAAGGCACCGTACGTCCTTCTGCGCCTGGCAGAGCTGACTGTTGGTGAGATGGACGTTATCCTCTACGGCGGCGGATCGCAGCTGGTGCTGAACTACACCAAAATGAACAGCTCGATCTTCTCAAGCCCCGTTGTGTCGGGGTCGGCGCCGCGGTGGGTGCTGCGGGCGAATTTGTCCTCCCAGGCGGACTACCGCAGAGCGCAGGTGGACCCGAGCTTTGTGAACTCGACCGACTACCGGCGAACGGCCGCCAACATTCTTCTCCTCGACTCCGAGCTGGAGAAGTCGGCTGGCATTGGCCGTGGGTGGACGTACCGTGAGATCGGCTACGACGAGGCCCAGATCTTCTACTCCGCGACGGACTACATCGGTGTCTCGGAGAACAAAGGTCAGCGTGTGCACCTCAACATGGACCTCTCCACCGTGTCGAGCCTCCTCGGCGGGGACGCTTTTAGCTACAACATCACCCGCCCCGCCTTCCCCATCGACCCCATCTCCTTCTACCTCATCGCCTTCTTCGAGCTGAACAACATCACCGAGGACAGCGTTAACATCCTGGACGTGGTCTCTCTGGACATGGCAGCCACCCTGGCCGACGCCGTGGAGTCGACCGAGGGCAAGTACTCGAGCGTGCTGGGCAACATCGTTATCATGGACTCCCGCGAGTTCCTCAACGTTGTGCTCGATCAAAGTGGCCTGCTCGGCTCGCAGACGATCACCCCGAGCCACAACTACCGCTTTCCCACCGCGGCGGACCTCTTCAACATCAGCACACCCTCGCTGGCCAACATCAACATCCAGGACTTTGCGATGATGGTGGTGGTGATGATGGAGGGGCGGTACGACATGTACTACTCCGACACGGGGCCGCGTGGGCGGAAGTTGACGGAGAAGAGCAACGAGCTGATGCAAGCCGTTGGCCTCGACTTCGAAGGCAGCTTGCAGTTCCCTGTGGCGACGACGATTGAAACCTTCGACACCTTCCGCATTCTCATGACCGCGGCCTTCATTACCGTGGTGGTCGGCATCGTCGTGCTCGGCTGCATTCTCATGTTCACGCTGCTTCAGATCAACGCCGAGGAGCGGCAGTTTGAGATGGCGATGATTCGCGCGCAGGGCATGCCGCAAAGACAAATCGTGGGCATCCTCTTCATGCAGACGCTTGTCTTCACCGTACCTGGCACAGCGGGCGGTGTTGGACTGGTGTGTGCGGCGAACGCGGTGATTGAGCGCTTGCTGGCGAACTTTACCAAGGCTCCAGCGCGTCCGGGGCACGTGCCGGTCGTAGCCGTGGTTATCAGCATGGCAATGGGACTTCTGCTGCCGCTGCTGGCGACCTATGGGCCGGTCAAGGCAGCCCTCAGCAGCAGCCTCCGCGATGCGCTCGATATTTACCGTCAAGTCCACAACGAGGCGCATGTCAAGGCCATTCGACTGGAGGAAATGGGTCTGCGCATGTGGCAGATCCTGCTGGGCCTCTTCCTCGTGGTGGCGGGCTTCATGGTGTATTACCTGATGCCGCTGTCCTTCATCTTCTCCAACATGATGATGTTCTTTGTGTTGCTTGACGTCGTGCTCATCTGCATGATCGCCGGTCTCTGCATGATGATGTACGTCGTTCAGCCCCCGTCGGAGGTGGTGGTGCTCTATTTGCTCTTATGGGGGAAGGACAGCCGCTTGTGGACCCTCATCCGCAAGAACCTGCAGAGCCACCGTCAGCGCAACGCCAAGGCGTACATGATGTTCCTTCTCAGCGTGGCCTGCCTTGTCTCCTCCGGTATGATGTTTGCCATGCTGTCCAACATCTCCTCGCAGCTTGCGGAGCTGACAGCGGGTGCACCAGTCACCGTCACCTCTTCCAGCTTCGCCAACCCACTTGGTGAATGCGAGCTCGACACCTTTCTTCACGGCGAAGGCAGCGCTTATGTGACGAACTGGGCCTACACATCGTTCGCGCTGCGCGACTACCCGCAGGTGTCCGGCAACACGCAGGTGGGCAACATGATTGGCAACTACCGCGGCATCGGCGTGCGCGCGGTCACGGAAAACTTCATGGAGGCGACCTACCCGGAGTTCAACATGGTAGAGAGCTACCGCGGCGGCTACGAATACCCGATCAACGCCAACGGCCAGCGCGATGTGGTGCGGAGCATGTACGAGAGCCCGCCAAACCGCACCGTGGCGGAAAGCGGAGAGTTAATTGTCACGGGATTCCCACCCTATACGTGGGTGCCGAATGTGACCGGGAAGGAGTCGTACGTGGTCCCGATGCTCATCTCCTCCGCTGCGAGGGACCAGGTTGGGCTGGAGATCTCCGCGGCAGCCCAGCTGCGGTACAGCTACCTTCTGAACGGCAGCACGGATGCGCGGTCCACTGTGTTCTACCTTGAGCCGCGGGCCCTCATGAACCGCATCTCCGGCTTCATCGCGGTCTCCTCGCTACCGCTGTTGTTCGGCAGTGGCACGATCCTGGTGCCCACCCCCTTCTTCCAGCAGCTGCTCGACCCCGTCTCCCTCGACTTCCCCACGGGAACCAGTGCCGTTCTCACCGACGCGGCCGTCACGGAGGTGCGCCAGGCGACGCTGTACGTGCAGCTTCGCAGCGACATCACCAAACGCGAACGCGAGACCTTCGTCAACTCCCTGCAGGCCCACACCAACACGCTCTATCACACCACCGTCGACACCGCCGCGACGGTCGAGCAGCTCGAGTCGGTGCAGCGATTAATCATGTATTTCTTCTACTTCACCGCCGTCATTTGCATCATTCTCTGTGCTTTTATGATGTGGGTAACCTTCATCTCCAACGTGCAGCTTAACGCGTGGACATTTGGTGTGTTGCGCTCGCTGGGGTTTCGCACCGCGCAGCTGATGCGCAGCGCCGTGTACGAGGCGCTCTGCATTGTGGTGTCCGCCTTTGTCTTTGGGTTAGGCGTCGGTATCGTGGTGGGTGTCACCATGGCGGTGGAGCTGTGCCGCATTATGGTCATCCCTTTCCACTTCACCTTCCCCTATGTGCTGGTGCTGGTCGTGTTGGGGCTGGCGCTGCTCGCCGCCGTGGTGGGGTCTATTTTGCCTTTTTGGAGTCTGCGAAAGAAGCCCATCTCGTTCGTGCTGCGGGGAGTGTGAAGAGGAACAAACAGAAGCTTGTAAGGGGACACAGGTTGCCAAATTAATTTTATTTATTTATTGGTTTCCTGCGAGTCTGCGCTGTCTTCTTTTTTTTTTTTTTCTGTCCGCCTACTCTGCTTCAGCCATGTCTGCTAGATTCTCCTTTACCTTTTTTTCAATTCGATCAGTCGTCGCATCCCTGACCCGCGTCTGCGTCGCGGAAAGTTACCGATTTTAGTACATATATTCTAAGTAATTTCTAGGAAACTGCTGTTCTCTGTTTTGGCGCGTAATGAAAAAATGCGGTTCCAGAGTTTTTTTTTCTAGTGCTCTCTTTTTTTAAAGCATTTGTCTACACTGTTGTATCATCAGCAAGTGATCAGACAGCTGACCTGATTGTTGTTGTCGTTTTTTTTTTTTTTGTTAGTTAGTTACTCCGCTTGCGTGTCGTACGCCACCACCTGGGTTCTACAGCTTCTATTTCTTCCACTATAAAAGTGTTTTTTTTGGTTTTTTGAAAACTGGATTCATTGCTTTAAGCGCCTTACTGTTGACATTAAAGCGAGAACACGCTGATGCTCTCTTGACTCTTTATTTCTTTTTCACGTGTTCGATATATACTGCAAGGTTCTCTTTTATTTTTAAATATTACGGAAACAACCGTGAGTGATATTACCTGTTGTTGTTGTTTTTGATATCGCCGCCCCGTGAAGTGAAAGTATAGAGTTATCTGAGAAAAGGAAAAAAAGAAAGATCCAAATTGGTGAAAGCTAGATTGTGAAAGCTGAATGTGCTTGCTGCACGTACTTTGCCAAGAAGGCTGTTGGCTCTTCTCGTTCTTTCATAGGCACTGTCTCGCCACTGAACTCGCGAGCCTTTATATATATATATTTTGGACACTCAGAGAGAAAGCACTCCGTCTCTTGGCTTCCAAGCGGCTGCTCTGTCGACACCGTCTCCACCTAGAAACAAAAAAAAAACCCAGCTGCCTCTCTTCCTCCTTTTTTTTTTCTGTGTGTTGTCTGCTGTTTTTTGCTTGCGTCTTAACGTGGGCTTTTGTTCGGGATGTCGCACACACCGTATCTGGGTCGGTCTGCATGCTTAGTGTGCCAGCCGTTGTGCACCACTGCCTTCCCACTTCACCCATTCGTGTCAGCCATCCTTTTCCTTCCGTCATCTCTTCTTTATTTTATTATTTTATCGGCATCGTATTTGCGTTTGGTCATCATCGATGGGCAGCTCCGCCTCGTCTGACGCGTCTACTGCGGCACAAACGCACCCGGCTAAGAAACAATCCCAACTCCCACAGAGCACTCCCGCCTCTTCTTCATCTCCCGTTCTACCCACACAGTCAAACACACCCGCAGACTTCCCCGACAGCGCGGAGGAGAGCATGGAGCACATTATGGCTCGCGCGCGACGCCCACGCGCCACCATCGTTGACCTGCACAGCGTCTGCGGGCATACAACGCACGGCGTGCCAGCGTACAGCAATGGCACGAGCAACACCTGGACCAGTAAGAAGAGCTACCGCGATGGCGTTTTTATGGGCTATCAGTGGCAGTGCGTCGAGTTCGCGCGGCGCTGGCTCTGGACGACGCAGCGGCTGCTGCTACCGGAGCGCAACTGCGCCTACTGCTTCTCCAGCTGCTCCTACGTGTACCGCTTGAAGCACGACCCCACAGACCCTCGCCAACAGCCCG
This sequence comes from Crithidia brevicula, assembly GCA_030849845.1. Taxonomy (NCBI): domain Eukaryota; phylum Euglenozoa; class Kinetoplastea; order Trypanosomatida; family Trypanosomatidae; genus Crithidia; species Crithidia brevicula. The sequence goes on along the minus strand of JASAOD010002010.1, from coordinate 251,676 downwards.
CGCACGGTTCGAACAAGGAGAGCAGCGGTACAGTGGTAGAGACAAATAAGCGCACCATCGTCACCGCCACCGCCACGCGCGCAATCGACTTTAACGCAGCGGCGTCGCCCGAAACGAACGCCGCTGACCAGACGATTGTGACGTCGACGACGGAGATGGCGGTGGAGGTGGCAGGCCCGCGTCAGAACCCAAGTGCGTGGGAGAAGGTCCCTGTGGTGTTTGTGAAGCAAGGCTCCCTTGTACCGCCGGTGCCGAGCAGTCTTATCATCTACCCCATGAGCTGGGGCAGCCCGTGGGGTCACATCGGCGTCATTACAGAGGTGGACCTGCAGCGCGGCCTGGTCTACGTGGCGGATCAGAATCGCTACTTCCACGAGTGGGGCCATAAGGCCTACAGTGCGGCTTTCCCGCTGGAGGTGAGCAACGGCCGCTACTACATCCGCGACCACGAAAGTGAGTGCAAGGGGTGGATGACGTTCCCTTCCACCGTGGAGGGCCACAGATAAAAGCGTTCTCATTAGCGTGCACCATACCAGCGGCATTGATGCCTTTTTGTTGTTGTTGTTGTCCTCTCTCTTTGCCTGCTTCGGGCTGTCAAAAGTGCTTGGCAGCACTAACGCAGTTTATTGCTACATACTGTGACATTGAGGCGCAAAGGGAACTGAGATGCAGCACCACCATTGCGATGAGGAACGCACACCTGATTTTTCCTTTTTTCATTTATCGAGGAGAAAGTGGCATTAAAAAGATGCAGCAGCGCAGTATCTCCCTATATTCATGTTTTGTGCTGAACTGCGTCTGCTTCCAATTTCTCTTCTTGTCTATGTCCCTCTCCTCATGCCTTTAAACTGCACTCGCTTTCTCGCAGTAGTGCTGTGACGTGGCAGCTCTATTCGACCCTCTGTGTAGTGTTCCGCCTACGTTGAGCCCTACATGGACATCTACCACGAGAGAGCCTCTTATTATTATTATTTCTTTTTTTCTCCTCCTCTTGCTACTATAAGTGTTCATTTTCCACGCGAGCACGCACAAATTGGACGAAAAGTCTATTTTCCAGTTTATTCTGCTTGTTTTTTGTGTGTTTTTTGTTTTGTTTTGTTTTCCTATGTACGTTGTGAGCTCGCGACGTGCATTGTCCGCTATTGTGTTTGATGCACCTACACACACACACACCTGTGTGGGGTCTATCAAAACGTGAAAGAATGGAAAAGAGGGGAGGCGGAAGGCACAGCTGCGGCAATGAAAATCACCAAGCGGATGCAGGGCACTGCTCTTATTATTATTATTATTATTGTTGTTATTATAAATCTGTTGTTGCAGCTCCCATCACTTTTCTGCAGCTTTCCTGCCTCTCGCTGTTTCTCGGCAAACTCTTTTCCGAATTAGGCCTGCTTCTTCCTTTGCCTTCGTCTTTGCGTTGTGGTGCCACCGACCTTTTCATAAAACACTTGCTTTCTGTTTTGCTGTGTGCTTGTCTTTTTCTTTTATTTACTCACACATACTCCACTTCTTACTTGTTTAATCCTATACATGGCCTTTTACTTTTGCTGGGTGTCTTGTAAGAGGCATCACCATTTCTTTTTTTATCTCTCTCTCTCTCTCTCTCTCTCTCTCTCTCTTCATTTCTGTGGGGCCTCCGGTTGTGTCCTTCACCACGTTTACTTTCGTGGAGCAACGCATTTCGGACTGTGCCGACTCATCATCACACCGCGATGTGTGAGCATGTGTTTGTATGACGGATAGAGAGATGAAGTTTGAAAAATACAATTAAAAAGGAAAAGCATTTTAGATGCGTCGTGTCTGTTGTCGCTGTTGCGGCGACTGCTGTAACTTCAAATAATAATAAAAGTAAGCCTCGATGTGTGTGCGTTGAGAAGGTGAACTCCTCATGGACACTCGGTGGATTGTGTAGCACACCGGCAACAGACAAGTCGATCTGCAGCGGGCACGTCTCAAGAGCTGCGCATTACAATTGCACGGATAGCCGTTGAGGGCACCGGCTCTCTCGCTTCTTCTTTTCTCTTCTTTGCTCTCTTCTTCATATCTCTCTCTGATCTATACTCGACCTCGTTTATCTGATTCTACGGAACACTGATGTGACCCTACAGCAATTTCTTTTATATATATATATACATATACAGAAGCGTGGCGCAGCTCACAGTTTGACTTGCTCTTTAGCTTTTCTCTTTGGTGTTGTTTGTTGCTCTTTTGCTTTTTTTTCTGTGTGTGCGTGTGAAAGCACGCTGTAATTTTAGTGGAGGGAGCTCAAGAGTGCTATACTACGGGAAGCCTCGCCCGACACACCGCAAACCCAACGGAGAGTTTCTTCCTAAACTAGAGAGAAGGGCAAGTGCGAAAGACCGAATGTGAGTAATCAATCTCTTTTGTCTTTCGTTTTTTTTTTCTTGTACCTATTCCCACGCCCTTGCCTACATTATCAGTCTCTCTTGCTTCTCATTTCTCATGGTTGTGCATTCACGGTAAATACACCAGTGAAATAGAACACGGAGAGCGCACAGTTGCCACCTGCAATCGCAAACGCCTCCCCCCTACGCCTCTGCCCCCATGCAAGGCAAGCCAGTGCCTGCGTTTGACGGCTGCTTTGCGTCTCGGCTCACCTCCTCACAAAACACCTTCGTCAACACATGTATGTCGCAGCGCGCAATCGATGCGACGGTAGCCGCCGAACAGCAATGCGCGATGTCAGCCTCTAACCCCGCAGCGACCATCGCTCGGCATAAGGCTCGCTACGCTCGAGCGTACGTTCCTCCTTTAGCCCTGCGCCAATCGCAGCTCAGCACACCGGCAGACACGCAGGCGAGAGAATCGCAATGGCTTTCTCAGAAGAAGCCACGACCGAACTTATCGTCACAGCCTCCCGCCTCCGCCGCACCATTCGCCGTGTTACAACACAGAACGCAAGAAGCCCCGCGGCCCTCAGGGGAGTGGCAGCTCCTTGTGCTGTCTCTGCAGGAACGTCAGCTCGAGTGCTGGCGGCAACTCACCGACGAGCTGCAGGGCCTTCGCGAAGAAGTACGGTGTATTCGTACCCAGCTGACGGAAAGAGGCGGTGGCGGCGCAGCAATTCAACCGGCTGCATCTTTGCCGCCGCCGCTGCTGAAGCGCCAACGGTCACCGCACAACGACGAAAGTCCAGCTGCGTCACGGAACGAAAACCCAGTGCGTAAGAGCAGCGCTTGTGACGATGGTAAAGGCGGCGGCCCACGGCATCGAATGACGGTGCACAGTGTGCGCTTAATCGGTGGTAGTGCGACCTCAACTCAAGCCTTTGCGCATGATGAACGGGCAAGTCAGGAAGGAGGCGACGGGCACGCTGGCGCTGCGTTGCCGCCAGCATCGAACGAAGCAGCAGACGATGGCGCAAGTGCGGACGCCGACAGCGAGGCAGACCTGTTTTTGCTCTGAGCTGATACCACAATTAACATTCTTCTACGTAGAGAGGATGGGTGCAAACATAAATAGAAACCTCCCGCTTCTCAGCCGTCCTTTCGATGATTTTCTTTTTTTTTCCTCTCTGCTACTTCTCGATTACTGCTAACTCAAATAGAAGCAATACGTTTTTTTTTCTTCTGAAAAGTGCAACCGCAGGTGTGTTCTTTTTTGCTTCAATCTGAAGGACAAAACCAGCGTAGGTTGAATGCACCAAAGAGGGCAAGGATACAGAATTAATAGTAAAGCTCCGCTACCACCTCAGAGCCTTGAGTCTGTAAACGCATGTGTGTGAAGAAAATTAAATTGACCTTGGCAGGTTTCCAGCGATACCATCCGTTCCCTTCTCTGCTTTCTTCCGCACGCGCGTGCCATTTAACTGATCTCTTTCATTCTCTGCCGCATTACCCTCATTTTTTTGTTGTTTGTTTCTACATGTCGGCTTTGTCATTAAACCATCCCGAATCTCTTCAGCAATCAGTACAAATACACACACACAAACACGCCACAGAAGTATTTGAATGGAACGAAGTGGCAATATCGAATCCTATTAGCATTTCATCCTTTCTGAAAAATTTTTGTGGTGTGACCGAGTCCGATTCACGTTTTTCTTCTCCTCTCCGTTCTGTATCTCATAGATTTCGTAATAGAAAGAACTAAAGAATTATATATCTATTTCTTCTACGGTGCCACACACAAACGCTCTTTTACAGAGCACTACAACGAGTTCTTTCGTATTCTTTCTTTTTGTTTGTTTTTTTCGTTTTCCTTCTCCTCCACACACACACACACTTGCATAGAAGCAGCCAACATGGACACCGCGTGGCAGAGCTCCATCGATCGCACGCTGCGCAGCACCGAGGCAACTCTAGAACATCTGCAGCAGCGTCGCACAAGCTACGACCGTGCAAAGCACAAGGTGGACGACTACCTCGGCTACTCAACCCCGCACCGCGACAGCAAAGGCTTTGACTCTCTAGACAGGACAGATATTAGTGTGCCGCCGCCCTTGCCACAGCACCGTCGGTATCGCAGTGGGCGTGATGGACTATCGGACGGCTTAGACAATGCCTACAGCGCTGTTGCTGCGGGTCCTTCGCCGTCGCAAGGCACAGCCGCACACGACGCTCCGTCGACCTCGACGCTGAACTTTGGCAGCCGCCGAGGCAACGGTGTGGCTGGCCGAGACGATCCGACCGCGCCCCTTCAGCTGGTGAATGCGCAGGTGCGGGGGGCGATGCTGGAGCTGGAGCTGGAGAAAGCGAAGCGCGCAGACAGCATACGTGAGCTGGCCTACCGCACCACGGCTGAACTGGCTGAGCTGCGCAGCATGGTCACGCAGTTGCAGAGCGAGAACGCGACGCTGCGCACTTCCGTCAGAGCTTTGGAGGGGAAACTGGGCTTCACGCCTGAGCCTAAGCTCACCGCGACGCCAACGGGAAAGATAGCGTGGCAAGGCACTGGCACGACTCACATGAGCTTCTCGGAATTGAACTCGCAGCAGCAACAGCAGCAGCCGTCTCGCACTGCCCTCCTCGCCTCTGCGGTTTCGAACAGCGGCTTCGGACTCCCGTCAGACAATGCAGGCGTTTCTGCGTCACTGCTGGCCCGCGTGGACGCGCTGGAAAGTGGTCTTAGGCGTCAGCAGCAGCTTGGCGAGGACCGGCAAACCCGCACGGCCACGATGCTGCGCGAGATGGTGAAAGCGGAGGTAGGCTCAGACATGGCAGAGGTGCGCACGCTCGCACGTGAGGCGGCCCGCGACAGCACCGAGGAGCTGCTGAAGCTGCGCCTCTCCGCCTTGCAGTCGAGCGTGCAGACAGAGGTGCAGCGCGCGCTGCGGGCGGCGTCTGCGAGCGAGACCATAGCGCAGCAGGCGCAGCACCAGTGCGGGGAGGTGGAGCACCGCCTCTCCACCCAAATGCAGAAGCTCAACATGCATCTTTTGGAGTGGCAGCGCGGCGCCGTGTCCACCTCCGCGTCCCCCGCTTCGGTTGGCGGCGTCGTCGCCTTCGCCGGCCCGGCAAGCCAAGAGCGTTCGGTGCAGTTTGAGCGCGCGATTGAGGACGAGCTGCACGGGTTGCGCGGGCAGCTCCGCCAGCTTCGACAGGACACGGAAGCTCACATGGAGCGTCTCGCTCACGAGCGCAAGCAAACGGAAGCCCAGCTTCGCACAAAGGCCGCGGCGGACGACGTGCGGGGCATATCCGACCGCATCGAAGAGCAGCAGCGCAGTAGCGGCAGTGCAGCCCTGCGCGAGCAAGTCAGCGCTGTTGTACGCCCGCAGCTACAACCGATGCAGGAAGCACTCCGCAAGCTCCAGGAGAGTGCGCAGGAGCAGCAAGAGGCGGCGGAGGCGTGGCGGCGTCAGGCCGGTCTTCGCTTCGCTGCCATGGAGGCCAGCACAAAGGACTTCCGTGACGAGGTGGATCGACTGGACCAGCAGTGGGGCAGCAGCGCACACGAGCTGCGACAGCTTCGTGGCGAAGTTTCCGCCGTCCAGGAGCGCACCACCGACACCGTGCGCCAGTGCAAGTCGGAGCTGACGGAGGCGTGGGAAGCAAAGCTGCAAGCCGCTGAAGAACGCGCACAGCAGTCTCAACGCGAGCGGCTGCAGCAGCTTGAAGGCCAGGTGCGTCAGCTGCAGCAGTCGGTGGCAGAGCAGCAGGAGACGACACAGCGCACACGCTTCGCCAGCGATGCGGCGGAGGAGCGGCTCCGTCGGGTCGAGTCTGCGGTGGCGACGATGGAGTCGTCCGTTCCGCACAGCGTGGCGGATGTAAAGACGAAGTGTGACGCGCTGTACGGCGTCCTGCAGCAAAGTTGTGCCCTGCCCCTCTCGCGAGTGCAGCAAGACGTGGAGGGCGTCCAACGCCGCATGCATGCACTGGACGAGGACAAAACGAGAGCCAATGCAGTTTGGACGCAGCAGCTAGCCGACACGAAGCACTTTTTCGAGGAGCACGTGCGCAATACACGGGACATGCTGGAGCAGCGGCTCTCGCATCAGAAGGAGCTGTATGAGGAACTGCGCAACCAGCAAAGCACGCAGCGTCGCTACGCAGAAGAGCAGCAGCAGCAGCTCTTGGATCAGCTGAAGCGCGTGCAGCAGCAGCAGCAGCAGCAACCAATGTTAGGTCTAGCGCCCGCCCCTTCCCAAGTGGCGGCCCCAGTGCGCAGTATCGAAGAGCCGTCCTCAGAGCCTTCCACCGAGGCACCAGCAGTCTCACACGCAGACAAGATGGCTGACGCTGAAGTTGTCAGCGTCGAAGAATTCCACCAACTCCAGCAGCAGGTGCAGCAGCTTCACCCCCACCTACAAGGCGTGGAGACGCGTGTGGAGGCAGCGGAGCGCGCAGCAGCAACTACCGCCCGCTCCGTTGCCGATGCCATCGCCCCGGTGCAGAGTCGTCTCGAGGAACTGCGAGAGCGGGTGCAGATGGACGCGAAGGAGCATCAACTGCGACTCAGTGCGTGCGAGCATTCCCTCTCTGACAAGGTGCGCCTCCTCTCGGAAACGTGCGAGCGAGCGTCTGCGTCAGCCGTGGAGCACGCAAAGCGCCTGCAGGACGACCTCGCAGCGGCCACCACTCCCTCACAGTTTGTGGCATGCCTCTCTGCAGATCCGCAAAGCCTTCAACTGCTGGCGCTGCAGCTGCAGGACCTCCTTGCTTCACCCTCAAGCACCACCAGCATGCTGGAGGAGCTGCAGGCGCAAGTGTCGCAGCACACGCACGCGCTCGAGGAGCTGCAGAGTGCCATAGGCGAAACCCAACAACAGATGGTCACGGTGCTGTCGGAGGCACAGACTGACCGTCGTGCGGAGAGAGTCGAAGAGAAGACGGGCAGCAGCGCGAGCGCCTCGCCGGAGGAAGTCGCTGCAATTCGCGGCGGAATGCAGGCGGCGCTGCAGGAGGTGCACGAAGCCCAAACGGCGCTGCTGCAACGCCACGAAGCGCTCGAGAAGCAATCGCAGCACCTTTCCGACGTGCAGCTTCCTGCCCTCGCCAGTGAGCTGGACCGCGTCAAACAAGCAACGACTTCCCTTCCGCAAGACATCCAGCAGCTTGTGGACCAGCTGGCCGCCCTAAAGGCAGCGCAGCGGCAGCAGCTGCCCACGCTGCAAACGTACGTGCAGGACGTGCTGGATGCTGTGCAGGAGAGCCAGTCCGCCTCACTGGACCCACTGCAGATGAAGCTGCGCGCCGTCGAGGAGCGTCAACGGAAACTGCAGGCGCACCTTGAGGAGTGGATCGCGGAACAAGAGACGGCAGCCGAGCAGGCAGGGCTGAGTCAGCAGAAGAGGCAAGAGCGACTGCGGGTGGAGTGGGAAACGCGAGCGGCAGCGCAGATGGACACCATGCAGGACACCGTGGCGTCTACCCACGAACACCTCACGGCACTGCAAGAGAAGATAACGCTCTTGGAGAAGACGCAAAGGGAGGACGAGGACGTGATAAGGGATGTGCGAGTGATGGGCGAGACGGCCCTGGCGGCACTGGAGAAAAAGGAAACGCTGTCGCTCGCAGCAGACGCCGTACCCGATGTCGCCGCAGCTGATGCAGATGAAGCTGACAACGGAAAAACAGCAGCAACGGCAGCAGGCACAACCACCGCCATGGTCGCGGCTTCCTCACCGTCCTACACGCAGCTGCAGTCGTACGTGGAGGAGCTTGACGGGCGGCTTTCGCAACTCGAGGAGCAGACGAGCGACTCGCTCGCCGGCACGGCCGATGCCCTCGGTGCCTTTGGGCAGCAATTGCAGGACGTCGTCTCGCGTTTTGCGGTGGCGGTTGGCGGTGCGGAGGCTGGTGAGGCCGCGACAGACCCGTCCTCTGGCACGGTGGAGGGCGGGCGTATCCGAAACCTCGAGGATGTCTTTGCCTACTTCCTGCACCAGCTGCAGCAGCTTCAGCATGCCCTCTACCGCCTACAGGCAAACACGGTAGAGACGTTGGAGATTTTGGAGCTGCACGAGGAGAGCACCGCCACGCTGCCGATGTTGCAGCACACTGTGGACGCCATCGCGGCGGCCCTGATTCCCTTGGCGGAGCGCCTCGGTGTCGACTCCACGAGCTTCTCTCTCCCCACCGGTGCAGCAGACCGCAATGCGGACGTCTACCCTTCGTCGTGTGATGGCAGTGACAGCTCAACGAACTACGCAGACGCAGACGAGTACAATCGGGCATAGAGAGAAGATCAAGATGAAGAAGAAGAAAAAAAAAAAAACGGAAGCGTGGACAGCAGCCCCAATCGTTTGTCTACGTGTGGTAGCGTGATGGGATTCATTGGACAGCCACGTGGCGGCAACGGTGACTTAAAATAGGAGCAGCGGAGCTTTGCTTTGTTATCTTCGCGCATTGATGGCTTTTCAACAGTTCAGCTGGCATTCTGGGGATGTACACTCAAAAGCAGAAAAACGAAAAAGCAGTCGGACAGTCGAAAGCCTGGAAGGCGTTGAATAAATGTCAAAGCTGTCGTAGAAGGAGCAGTCGGAAAGGCAAATGAATTTCCTTGCTGATAGTGCAATGTGCAGCAATTTGGCGTGCGCTACCGTGACACAAATGAGCGAAGGTGCGTGTATGTGCGCATATATATATATAAACAAACAAAAAAAAGCGAGCTCTTCTTTATCACATCTGCCTTACCCCACAAGGAAAGCCGTCCTTCATCGTGCTAAGCAACTCCTCCTCCCTTTTTTTGTTTGTTCTTCTTCTGCTCGCCGCTCGTGTGTGCGATCGCGCTTCATAACGGTTCTTTAAAGCCTTCCATCGCGCACGTATAAATTCACAACTACAGTTCCAGCGCGCACATTTCGTGGAAACACTGGTTCTGCTGGCCAGTAGAATCCCTCGTCTTAAGTCCGCAATAAAGCACCAGTTATTTCTCTCTACCTTCCCATCTACTGCTACTCCTGCTATGGCCGTTTCCGCGATGGAGCTTGAGCAGCTGAAGCGCAAGCTTCTCGTGCAGTATGAGGCCGAGATTGCCCGCCTTTCGTCTCCTGAGAGCGGCGCTACCACGAGCGAAGAGACTCCAGACCAGCCGCAGGCCTCGGCCGTCCCCTCTCCCCTTCCATCTGCGTCCTCGCTCAGTCTACAACTGCTGTGCCTACGCGCGGGCCGATCCTTGAAGGACGGCCCGGTCACGACGCAGGAGCTGATAGCGTTGATGGCCAGCACCATGCCACCCCCAGACGTGTTGGTGGAGGATCGCTTGCGTTGCGCGCAGGACGAGAGCGTGCGTCTGCTCGCGAAGCGTACCCACACGCTCATGGGGCAAGCCAACAACGGAGCAGACAAGCATCAAGATGAAAAGGATGGCGCGGGCGCGTGTGGTGGCCCGCATGACGCCTCCGCCCCGTTCACCTCCGCAGAGCGCCTGCAACTGCTGGAAGAGATGTACGCCTCCAACGTACAAGCTCTAGCCGCTTCACAGGCGTCAGTGTTGGAGGCTGCTGACAACGGCGTACAGGCGTAGTGTGCAGCTGAGCACCAACGGTGTCTGCTTGCATTGTTTTTCTTCTATCCTTATCTATCCCCCCTTTTTTTTTCTTCTTCACAGGTGCTGACCTGTCACCTGCCATGTACACTAAACATTTTGCAAAAATAAGCAAATCAAAGACAAATAATGTTTGCAGCTTCTCTCCTCTCCTGTGTCCCCTATCAATGCTTCTTTTTCTACTTGCAGCGGCGAGTGTCGCCTGCAGCGTCTGCGTACCGCGTTGTCAGTGTGGATTTTTTCCCCTACTATAGCAAGCCTCATTTACACAAGGCTGAGGTGCTCACTTGCCTCTCTAACAAATCCGCCTTCGTCTGCTCATCTTTTTCTTAATCATTTGCATGCTTGTTTGCACGTTTCAAAAGATTGAACAGCTGTGTTGAGCACTTTCACTATTCCCACTCTCCAAGTTGATTTGCGTGCTCCTTCTATCGTCCATAACAAAAAGCTCCGGCGGTGTTTGCTAAAAGACAGACGTGCACTACCCCAAGTTACAGACCAAAGAGGGCAAGAGTAACTCGTTGTGTTTCTATCTCCCTCTCTCTCTCTTTGAACACATACAGAGGAATCGCACCGAGGAAAGACAAATGGGACAGCAAGCCACGAAGGACACTAAGCGTCGCCGCGTGGGCCCGCCAGGGACCAGCGTGGGGGCCACTACTCGTCAGCCGGGTGTCCGTCCCACCGCCGTGAACGACACCGTGTTGCAGCAGACTTCGGGTGGCGCGACTCGCCACGCCGACCCAAGTCGCGCGCACAGCTCTAGCCGTGGATCCCTACCAAACCCACCGTCAGGCTCAATGGGCACCGGAGGGGGCGGTGCGAATCCTGGCGCACCGGCCTCGACCTTCCCCATCGTGCTGCGCTACCAAGACCAAGACGTGCGGGCCCTCATCGAGTCACGGAAGCCCGTCTACGTGTCGGTGGAGGCGATGAACTGGCAGCCGCTGCCCATGACGCCCAGCACGGACTCCTTCTACGCGCTGCTGGAGCTGCCGGCGGGCAACCACAACTACCGCTTCCTGGTGAACGGCGTGGAGGCGGTGGACAGCAGCCAGCCCCTCGCCCCCAGCACGGCCTCGTCGAATTTGCCCGTGCCGCCGCAACCCGCTCCAGGGGCCACCCTGCCGTGTGGGGTGACCCCGACGCAGCCGCTGCCGAAGCCCTCGCCTGCGCGGGACGGCAAACCCGCCAACACCATCTTCCTCAACGATGTCCTGCTCACCACGAAGGAGGATGACGATATCATGGACAACGGTGAAGGCTGGGGGCAGGACCCGATCATGTTCGAGGAGTCGCGCAAGTACCCGCCCATCGTCCCGCTGCATCTGCGCTATACCCCACTGAACACGCCGCCGACGCTGGTGCGGTGCTCGCGGGATGGCCGGATGGCGGTGATGGACAGCGGGCTCGAGCACAACACCCGCATGCCACCCGAGCACCTCCCGCTGCCGCTGAGCGTGACGATCAACCACGTCTACTTTCAGCGCCGCGACGATCATGCGGTGATGGGTGTGACGACGCGGTACTGCAACAAGTTCACGACGGTGGTGTACTACACGCACCTCCCCACCAGCCCTGTCGACTGCGTGGAACCCGGCAAGGCGTAGTTGCCGACCTGTCAGCAGTTTTGCTTGGGTGCGTCTACTTTGGAGTTGAGCACTGTATACAACTTCTTTTTTTATGTTGCCGCTCTTGACCTTTTTTGCTTCACGCCGCACTACCTTGGTGATTCTCTTTATCATGGAAAGTCTTATAAAATGATAGCGTTTTGGTGTCGAGGTGTTGTTTTTTGTTCTGTTCGCTGCTCGCACTTTTTTTTTACTTTCTATGGCCTTTTCGCTCCTTTTTTTGTGTTTGTCATCAAGGGTTACGTCATTTCCAACAATCTCTTTTGTTCTCGGATTCATTCGTTTTGGGGAGGGCGGCAGTATTTCAAATTTAGCTGATGAAGCTGTGAAACGGCTTCTCTCCGATTCTTCTCTCTGCAATGGTGTTTTTATGCTCAAAAAGGTTGTTGTTTCTCCTTTTTTTCTCTCCCTTTTCGTTAGCGTGTTGTGAAATATTATTTTTTCAACTTGTTGTCACTTTTGTTGTTGTCTTGCTTGCCAAAAGATTGTAGTGTTGCTACAAGTCGTGCTGGTCGGTTCTTTTTCATCTTCGCCAATTGCAACTAAAGTCAGAGTGGAGGAAACTGAATTGGAACTCCACTTGTTTTACCGTTCTCGCCATTGGAATGGGTGTTTGTCCGTGTAACAGTGCAAAGCGAAAAATACAGGTGTAGAGTGCGCTTGATTTAGTTACCCTGTCTCCATTCTCGTTACTGTCCGCTGATGGGAAGCGTAGTTGAGAGAGAGAGAGAGAGAAACATGTGCAAGATGAATTTCGCCAATTAGATGGGTTGATAAAGTTGCTTTCCCTTGCCGCTCACCTGCTCTTTCTACTAGCGTCTGTGCCGCCCCTCGCTATGTTTCGCCCTAACACCGTCTCTTTCTTTTCCTGTTTTTCTCACATAAATCAAAACTGAGTCTCATCATCTGTGCTTTCGTCAACGCACTCTTCGCTCTAGTTGTGCACGCACCGCCTTGTTTGCCTGCACTAGTGGCAAACAGATATCCCAGGCCTCATCCTATCGTCTCTCTCCCTCTCTCATTGCCGATTGCTTCGGGTGAGAAACCTGATCAAAGCCAACACGGCACCCCCAAAAAATATATATATATTTGTATTTATATCTTTGATTGTTGTTCTTTGTGCGCCAATGACGATCTTTTCTATCCCCACTTCGACTTTACTTGCCCTCGTGTGCGTGGCGCTGCTCCTTGCCGGTGCTTCCATCCCCACCCATGCGGCCGCAACACCTGCCACCGCAGCAGCAGTAGGTGGGGTGACGTCGTCGTCTTCGTCGTCCCCGTTGCACGCCAGCAACGCGGCTGCTCTGCCCTCCTTTGTCTCTCATTTCAAGGCCACTGTGCAGCAGGTGCTCGCCCCAGTCGCGGATACCGTGGCCCCATACGTGCCCTCTCCCGTGCGGGAGCTGGCCCCTCCATTTGTGCACGGTGCCGTCTCCCTCGTCATGATCGGCCGCGGGGCTCGCCAGCCGCCGGCCTCCGTGAACGGTGCCGCAGGGGATGAGCTGACGCAGCACACCACCGCCAAGTTCGTCTACGCCGTCGGTGCCATCACGGCCGAGATCATGCTGCTCAAGCTGGTCTACCGCGAGCCCTACCGCAACCTCCGCCGCAACCCCATGAACCGCCTTCTGTGCAGCCCTCTCGGCTTCACCCTCCTGGTGCTGCTCACCGCCATCCCAAACGACCTCGTGGACACCAGTCTCGTGTGCATCTTTCTGTGGAAGCTGTCGGCCTCGGTGTACACGCCCGCCATCGTGTGCGGGCAGCTGCTGCGTGTCTATGCGTCCGCCTTGGTGCCACGGCTGCCGATGCTTTCCGCTGCGTACACCGCCGCCGGCTCCTTCTGGCGCGCCGCAGCCACGCCGGCTGGTGCGGACGATGTCGCATCGACCCTTCCTCCCGTTGCCGTGTCCGAGGCGTGGGCGGAGGTGGTGATGGCGGTGGTGGTGGCCGGTGCGGTGCTGTTTTGCCGGGCTGCGCGTCGGGACTCCGCGGAGCCGGCGGGCCACAAGGAGCGTGAGAGCGACGGCGACGACTACTACGAAGCGTGAGCCAATAGAGACCTCGAATCCACCAGAGCTGTGTATCGATCCTGAGCTCGATTCGAACAGGAAAGTGAATGCGTAGCATTCCTAGCTCAGTCGGTAGAGCGCACGGCTCTTAACCGTGTGGTCGTGGGTTCGATCCCCACGGAGTGCGCTTTTTTCTTTCCCAGCAGCCGAAGGGCCAAAACCAATAAGAAAAGGCGAAATGACGTTTGTTTGGCCGTGGTGTCGCTGGACATACACGCTTAGATTTGACTTTGACCTCGTAGATTCCACCAACCAAAAATATAGAAACATAGAAGAAAAACACCGCGACGTAGAAGATTGACATCTGTATGTGTGCTGCGATGGTTGTTGTTTTCCCTTGATTGCCGCACTGATGGCAACTATGCACAACTAAGCACGTTCCTTTACTTCGCTCAGGTACTTGTGAGCAAAGAAGTCGGGTTTTTATTTTCTCACGAATGAGCGGAGTATTGTTGCGCTTCGCTGTTAGCCGAACGCGGTTGACTTTCTTCCTCCTCCTTCCCTTCTCTCATTTTTCTCAATCGTGTGCTGCTCACGATGACAAATAACTGCAAACGCTAAGGTTTACCACTTCAAACCGAAGTCGGCTGTATTCGCTGTATCTCTTTTTTAAATCACTCACCACTTTCAAAGCACACCTTGCTATTTAGCTTCGCGCCGCCCACAGTCTTATCAACCATTCCTTTGTTTTTTATCTACATAGCTGAAAATGAACAAGCCCACCTTCACTACCAAGCCCTCCCGCATCGATCGCCTGCAGGAGAATTACGACGAAGGCGTGTCGCGTGAGAAGATGCCCACCGAGGAGCGCGAAAAGCGCGATCTGCACTGCCTTCACGTGACGGACGAGAAGCTGCTCTTTCTCTTCCAGAATGCGATGGAGGGCTACAGCAGCACCGTGAAGAACCAGAAGGTGAAGGAGTACAACCAAGTATACATCAGCACTGCACCTGTAGAGGCCAAGCACACTCGCAAGTCCCGCTTCCGCTTCTTGTAAAGCGCAAAGAGAAAAAAAAGGGGGGACGACCACGAGATAGATAGATCAACTTAGCATATTTAATACAAATTCAAATTAGTCTTTTAAAACCTCAAATTGATGCACCTATTGTTTTTTTTTTTTTCTGTGTAATGATTGTCACCGCAGCCCTGATGGTGATCGCATCCGACGAGAGGTGTAGGAGGTCCAGCAACACAACACAATCTATATTATGTTACCAAATGAAACACGTTCAATTCCTGCCGCTGCGTGTTGAGCGTTATCTTTTTTTTTTTTTGCAAGCTATGTATGCCTGCTTTTTGTTGTTGTAATTGTTTTTTCTCTGTGTGTGAGTTCTTCGAGCATCGTTTTTTGCACAGGCTCGCGCGCACGAGTGACGGAACGGTCTTGTTGTTTCTTTAATGTGCACTCTAGCAGACGGTCTTCTTTTTTCTGACGTATGAATTACGCTTTGCTCTTTGAACTGTGGAGTTCTTTGCAGAAAAGTTGCTGTGTGTGTGTTGTTCTTTTTTTTTTTTTTTTTCATCTCTCTTTGCTTAGCTCTAAAACGAACTCTACTCTATGCAGATATCTTTGCATTTTTCTTTTTCTTCTTTGCCTACTACAGGTCCTGATCCATCGTAGCAGAACTTTTTATTTCTTTTTTTTTTGCTTTTGTTGTTTCTCCCTCTCCGCCGTCTGTTGGTGCTGAGACTTGCGCTATGTTCAGAGAATTAGAAACCAAAGAAGGACAGCTGATGTCACCCTTGAGTGCGTTTTCTTTGTGTTCTTTCTGGATGGCATCGTTGATAATGCTCTCTTTGCTTCCTGCGTCGTTGGCCTGTTTTTTGGGGGGCAAATTTGCCCTGAAGAGGGCTGAGAGAAGACAACAACACACGAAACAACGCGCGCAGAATCAAGGATGGGTTGCATCAAGGAAGATAGGGAAAACGCTGACTTCATAGCACATCAAATTTTTTCCCTCTCTCCTTATCATTTTTATTCTTTTCGTTCTTTTCTCCCTCTCTGCGCATCAAAAAAAGACAAAATTACCTTTTATTCTTCTCTCTGCAACATCGATATTTACTCAAGCACAGGAAAATTTGAGACGACGTCGCAGACCACTGTGTCTGTTTTTCCCCTTGCGCGCGTGCCCGGTCTCTCACAGTATGAGTAAAAATAAAAAAGGAGGAGTGTTGAGGTAAATCCAACGTCGTACCTTGCTTTTGGTAAAGCAAAACAACAACAAAAAAGAACAACGAAAAGAGGAGGAAAAGGCAAGGCTGCTCGGAAGCCGGAGGACAGGCATGCTGATGTTGAACTTGCCCATTCGTGATCGGAAGCAGATCTAATTTTAGATGCCTCTTCAAGGAGAGACAAAACTCCAATTGGTATTGCCACCTGCTCCCAAAGTCGCTTACCATAGATGCACCATCTTTAGAATTTCTCCACGCAAATGCATATAAAGTACTCTCTCTTCACACTGATATGTCTAACTCTGTTTCCCTTTCTGTATAACTTTATTAAACCATTTTTGTCTTCTCTACCAACATACACACTCCTATCCACCCATGCACGCACGCTCACTACCTCGGTCGCGGGATAGGTTTCTCGCCTCTCAATCCCCTCCATCTCCGCCGCTGCGACACTTTTCGAACAAAGCCGCTCTTCAACTATATTATTATTATTATTGCTTCTTTTTTTTTTTTCATATATCCACCACCTCATAAGCACGATGAACGCCCCGACCTTTACCACGAAGCCCACCCGCCTCTCCCGTCTGCAATTCAACTACGACGAGGGAGCGCAGCGTGAGAAGATGCCCACCGAGGAGCGCGAGCAGATGGACAAGAAGCTGCTCAACGTGACCCCCGCATACCTGGAGCAGCTCTTCGCCAACGTGGCTGCCATTCGCAAGGCCAAGAAGGGTGCGTCGGAGGAAGACGCCGCGCTCGCATAAGCTGGGGATAAACAAGCTGGCTTATACAGAGTCACAACTTATTGTAATTTTTTTTTTGCTCAATGCAAATGCAGAGCATGCAGCTCCTCGAACAGGAACGGAAAGCAAGCGTTCGGCCTTCTTACGAAAGAGCAAACCGACACTGGTGGTTCATCCAGATACTCTTTTGATTTTTCCTCCCGTTTTTGTTTTGTTTTAAGAGCGACACAAAGGCGATCTTAAACCAAAATAAGAACTAAAAATTCAATGGGATCGGATGGCCACGTGGATCCTGGAAGCTGCTTTGATGTTAAAGAGGAGTGTTGCTTTTGTGCTCTTTGTTTCTTTTCAATTTTACGGCCTTACTTTTCGTCACACATTTTTCTCCTCGCCATGCTTTTTTATTGTTTTCTTTTTTGCTGAAACGCCTGTTCTTTCGCATATTGTCAAATTCTCCACCACCTTGATATTTCGTTCTCTCTCCATCTATCTCTTTATCGCAGCGGTGTGTAAAGAAAGAAGATACGACAAAGTTATGTATCTTTATTTTTGCTTTTTAATAAAAGACCTTATCTTCTTATCTTTGCCGAGTGTAGTCAACTGCGAGATGTGGCACCTTGCTGTCAAAAAAAGGTAATAGAGAGTACGACATACTTTAAAGTTCGCAGTTAAGGAGTGCCGTTTAAGCCTCCTCTTTGCTATGTTTCTTTTTTCGTTTTTTTTTCGTTTTGTAGCAAGTATTCACTATTATCTAAAAAAAACTGTTTTTTATATTCTACTTTGAGGTTAAGCTAGATCACTTGTGTGTCTTGTCGTTCTATAAGATCGGACATTCTCTGTCGTTTTGTTTTTTTCTCATGGTACGCGCCGCTCCGATGCAAGACATACAGGTCTACTGGATCCTCTTTTCCTATCATTTTGTTGAGTAGCATTTAAAGAAGAAGATAAAGTCCATGCATTTGTAAATGTGAACCCGCAAAGATCGGGACTCGTATGCGCAAGCTCTTTGAGCAAAGACAGCAGTTTTTGGGGGGTGTTACAGAGCTCTCTGTGTGCACTGCTTTGTTGTTGCCTGTCTACGATGATAGGTACTCCCTTTTCTTTTTTTGTACATGCTATCTGTTACGTGTTTTTCTAGGTCGTAGCTCATCTGTTTCGATTTCGCTCTTTCTTCTCCTCACCTTTCTGTCTCGTTAAGTTTTTTCTACCTTGCATCGGAGAAGCAAAAAGACACACACCTCAGGGCGATCGCATAAAGCCAACTTCCAAGCATCAAAGAGCTGCGTCCAGGGTAGGGGGGGGACATCGAAAGCTCGCCTTCCTATTCTCCCTCTCTTTTCTCTCTCTCTCTCTCTCTCCCCAGCTTCGTCACGCATGCCCACCTACGAAAGCCGCCATCTCCTGCGCGTCCTCGACGCCCCGGAGGTCTTGGCCAAGTCGTTTATCGGCTACTGCAAGCGGCACCACGTCACCACCCGTGGGATGTGCCGCGTTGGCTACGTGCGACGGAGCGTGGCCCCAAACACCAGCTCAAGCCCGCAAACCCACGTCCTGCGAGGCCTCATCGCCAATAAGGACCTTCCGTCGAATGAGAACATCGTCATGATGCCTGTAACGGCGTGTCTGCACCCCGGCGTGGCGTTCCGCTGTAAGCCTTTCTGGGACATACTGCCAGCAGACGCGCAGGCCACGCTGCAAGACGTGAAGAGCGCCTACAACTCCCGCATCGCCGACCGCTCGCTGGTGCGGCACAACCAGTACCTTATGGCGCTGTACATGGTCTACTTGATGCTGCTGCGCAACTGCGACCCCGCCCGGCTGGCCTCCACACCTGGTGCGGACGCAATGGAGTACATCGACTTTATGCCGCGAAGTGAGGGCAACTTTGATCAGCTTGCCGCGCATCTGTCCGGCTGGCTCGACGCGCCGGAGGTGTGCCGCAGCGCACAAGCCGCCTTGGCCAATCACTTCCACCTTACCCAGGCTGAGGTGCGGCCGGCCATCGTGTACGCGCTGTGCATGATCTACAGCCGCATGGTGCCGGTGGACCATCGCGCCTGCCTGCAGTACGCCTTTCAATCCACCCCGTACGCCCACGCCTGGGATGATGTGGCGGCGACGGCGGCCCTCGCTTCTCTCCCACCCACATCGGCTACAGCCGCCTCCGCAAGCAGTGCGGCTGCGAGTGTGAACACGTCGCTGGTGCGAGAGCCCATTTCATTTCTTTGCCCGATTATCGACCTGTGCAACCACAGCGAACGTGAAAATGTGGCCGTCATGGTGCCTGACCGTGAGCCGACGCTGAGTGGGCCGGTGATGTGTCTGCGCTCGTTGCGGCCCATTGCGAAGGGGGAGGAGCTCGTCATGACCTACGGTGCGGCCCCGCATGAACTGAGGCTCATCTGGGGGATGCAGGACATCTTGCTGTGAAGCAATCCATGTCCATGTTGGGGGTGCTCATACCAAGCGCGTGATACACGAGTAAGAAGGTGTCGTTGTTGTTGTTGTTGTTGATTGGTGGAGCCGATGCTGTGGTTCACAGACTAGTCTGACTTTCTTTTCTCGTGTTTGACGAAGGAAATGAATCAAAAAAAGGAAAACCCCCTCCCAAAGGAAAAACCCGTTGCAATTTGACTATTAGCGAGAGGGAAAACTCCATTTTTTGAAGGACGCGTCAACTGTCATCGTCCACCTTCGTGGGAAACTGCTTGCGAACTGCAAGCTCATCTGTTTTCTTTTTCTCTCTTTTCGCAGCTTGGAAGCTCACGGAAGCTTCGTCTCAATGGAAGATTTCTTCGTGCTACTGTTCTCAGCGTCTTAACAGGATTCCTGTAGAGTACGTTTGCTCCGTCTCCCTCTCCGTTTCGCCATCTCTAGTCCTCTGTCGTCCTCCTATCCGCCTCTCTCTCTCCGTTCCCGCTCGGTAGCATGGTGCAGTGGTGTGTCTATCTGTATGAGAGCTTGGCACAAAAGCAGCAGCAACGGGCCTCTGTTCATGCTTGATCGAGGAAGTCGTGAGCAACGCTAAACTGCAGATAACGCGGCTTTGGCAGAAAATAGCTGATCTGAAAACGGTTGCGCGCAGAGGCAGCGTTGTTACCGCTACCTTTTTATTTGTTTAATCTTTTCAAAGGAAAAAGATCTGGTGAACGCAGCAATGCGATGTGGTGTGGCGTGCCTTCAGGGCTCCAGCCGGCAATGGATGCAGCGCCAGTCGCACGATCCCTTTGTTACCATGGCGCGACAAGAAGGTTACATCGCCCGTAGCGCGTACAAGCTGACGCACCTCGACGACCGCTTTCGCCTCTTTGACCGCAAGCACACCCGCATCGTCATGGACCTCGGCTGCAGCCCTGGCGGGTGGTGCCAGGTGATTCGCGAGCGAGCTGGCGACGCGTGCTTCCTCCTGGGCGTGGACCTGCTGCCAATCAAGGCACAAATCCCAAACGCCGTGATTGTTCAAGGTGACTTCACGCAGCCTGCCGTTCAGCAGCAGCTTCTTCGCCATCTCGCTGAGCACGGTGCGTTGGGTCAGCGCCACGCAGGGCACGGCAACGGCGGCGGTGCAGCCTCGCCAACGTCGACCTTCTCGGGTGTGGACGTCGTCACATCGGACATGTGTCCCAACCGCATGGGAGGTCATCAAGATCGTCAACGCATTGCCCAGCTCAACCTAGAGGCCCTCCACGTGTGCGCGCCTCTGCTGCGACAGGGGGGTCACTTCATCTGCAAGGTGCTTGGCAGTCGAGCCGCCTACACCGATCTTTGGCGGTGCATGCAGGAGGTGTTCCTTACAGTGCACACCTGCAAGCCTCCGGCAAGTCGAGTGCATAGCGATGAGGCGTTTTTGGTGGGGATCGATAAGCTCGCCTCGCCACGTTCTCCTGCGGCAGTGAAATCGTCGATGACTATCGGTGCAAGTGGAGGTACGGGCGGGCAGTACGGACTGGACGACTGGCCGGGATTTGAGCGGCGCGGTAGAGGACGTCGGCGATGAAGAAAGTGGCTCTTGCCAAAGGCGTGGCAATGGTTCACCCGCTTGGAGCGGTGGGTGATACGTTACCAGTTTAAAAAAAAAAAAAAACTTTTTGTTTATGCTACTGCGTATTTGGTTTTTTTTTCTGCTTTTGCTGTTTGGTATTCACAGAAATGCTTTTATAAGACCAATTATTAAGAGTAATACATGTTTGGAGTAGAGGATCGTGCAGCGACATCTTTCGACGGATCTTTTTACGTCTAGTGAACATCAACTCTAGTCATTTTTTATTCCTCTTCTTCGCAGCCTCGGCGTTGACTCCAAAAAAAACTTTGGGAGGGAACACTTACGTTGACCTGTGAAAGCAGTGCACGGCGGTTGTCTCTGCGTTCCACACGACAATGTTGCATGATGCTTCTTGTTTGTCTACTAATTGTCTATGCTGCTTCCTCATATCCTCTCAACCCGTTTCATCTCTTCGTGTATATTGCTGACACAACAAGTTACACATACACCCATCATCGATTCAACCCTCAAATATACATTCTCTTTCCTTTTGTGCGCACTCGCAACGTTCAGCCATCATCATCGGCGACCGTCAACTCACGTTTTTTTTTTCCTTTTTACTCTCCGCTCTTGTGTTCGCCGAAGCGTACTCAAACGCTGCGCTGCCCCTGCCTACTCCTCCAAAACAAATTTTAAACAAAAACTATACCTTTTTTCCGGCTACACGCAAATCATTCTGTTGTAAGGAAAAGGTGCTATAAATTGCAACAATTTCACTTTCGTACACAGAAACCTTTTTTTTTTTTCTTTAATCAACGTTACATATTTCTTTTTCTTCTGCAGTGTCAAACCAGCTCTCTTTATTTGCTTCCCTGGTTCATGATAGGAAGAGACAGCAATAAAGCAACAACAAACACGCACGCAAGGTGAACGCGCAAGTTCCGTAACAATGAGCGACACGCTTCTTTCTCTGGAGCGTGTGACGTCGGTGAACTTGCACGAGCCCAGCAGCCCGCTCTCCGCCTCGCAGCAGGTGCGCGACTTTAAGCGCCTGCTGGACCACAATGTGGTGGAAGCGAATGAGGCCAACAGCAAGAAGTCGCACATCGGCTCGCACCTCGGCTCCCGCATGCACGTCTACAACTACTCCCTCAACCAAAATGACCTCTTCTGGTCTGAGATCGCCAAGCGCGACTTTTATTGGAAGAAGTTCTGGGAGGATGACAGCCACGTGAAGACGTACAACTTCGACAAGTCCAAGGGCCCCATCTTTGCCAAGTGGTTCGAGGGTGGGGTGACGAATGTGTGCTACAACGCACTGGACCGTCACCTGCCAGAGCACAAGGACCGCGTTTGCTTTTACTTTGAGGGCAACGATCCAGAAGTGTGCCGCGCCATCACCTATGGCCAGATGTACACAAAAGTGGTAGAGCTCGCGAATGTGCTCAAGTCGCAGTACGGCGTTGGGAAGGGCGACCGCGTTGCCATTTACTTGCCGATGATCCCCGCTGCTGCTGTGGCCATGCTGGCTTGTGCCCGCATCGGTGCCGTCATGACGGTCGTCTTCGCCGGCTTCTCGGCCCAGGCGCTGGCCGCACGAGTGCAGGATGCTTCGGCAAAACTGCTCATCACGGCAGATGCGTCCTCACGCGGGTTGAAGCCTATTCTGTTAAAGGAGGTGGCAGACGAGGCGCTCAGCGCGTGCGAGGCTGCCGGGCACAGCCTTCCCTGTCTGGTGGTCGAGAACTTCAAACGTCAGCACTGCACGATGAAGGAAGGCCGCGACACGTGGATGGGCGATGCCGTCGCCAAGCTCTCCGCCGAGCAGCACACGGAGTGCCCGGTGGAGTGGATGGAGGCCGAGGACATCCTTTTCCTCCTCTACACCTCCGGCAGCACCGGCAAACCCAAGGCTATTGTGCACACCACCGGCGGCTACATGGTCTACGCCTCCACCACCTTCAAGTACAGCTTTGACTACCACATGGACGACGTCTACTTCTGCACCGCAGATGTGGGCTGGATCACGGGGCACAGCTATGTCGTGTACGGACCGATGATTCACTGCGCGACGTCGGTGCTGTACGAAGGCCTACCCTCATACCCAGACCCGTCCCGTTGGTGGCAGCTGGTGGAGAAGTACAAGGTCTCCATCTTCTACACCGCCCCGACGGCCATCCGCTCGCTCATGCAAGCCGGCGATGAACACGTGGCCAAGTTTGACCGTAGCTCCCTCCGCATCCTCGGCTCCGTCGGCGAGCCCATCAACGTCGAGGCCTGGAAATGGTATCACAACGTCGTGGGCGGGGGCCGGTGCGACGTGGCCGACACGTGGTGGCAGACGGAGACCGGGGGCCACATGATCACCCCGCTGCCTGGCTGCACGCCCATGAAGCCCGGCAGCGCGACGCTGCCCTTCTTCGGCATCGTACCCGCGTTGTTGGACCCGACCACGCTGAAGGAGGTGGCGGCCACCGGCGAAGGTCTGCTCGTCATAAAGAGCCCATGGCCCGGGATGGCGCGCACCATCTACAACGACCACGCCCGCTTCGAGCAGACGTATTTCAGCGTGGACGGGTACTACATGACGGGCGACGGTGCACGCCGTGACATGGACGGCTACTACTGGATCACCGGCCGCGTGGATGACGTGCTCAACGTTAGCGGCCACCGCATCGGCACCAGCGAGGTCGAAGAGGCCGCGGGGCGCCACCCGTCTGTGGTCGAGAGTGCCGTGGTAGGCTACCCGCATGATATTAAAGGCGAGGGCATCTACATCTACCTCGTCTTCCGCCACGGCGTTACGCCCACCAAGGAGGTGCTCGACCAGGTGAAGGCGACAATTCGCTCCGTGATTGGCCCACTCGCCACCCCAGATGTGTTGCAGGTGGCTTGGACGGGGCTGCCCAAGACGCGCTCCGGCAAGATCGTCCGTCGCATTTTACGCAAGGTGGCCGCTGGCCTGTACAACGAACTGGGCGATGTTTCCACGCTGGGCAACCCAGATGTTGTGCAGGACCTCATCGCAGAGCATCGCCGGCTCTGCCCGCCACACTAACACGTAGGAGTGCAGCGCAGCTATGAATAGGTGACGACAGGGCACATATACACACACGCACACACACACACAAAGACCGTGAAGGCGTGTGTGCGTGTGTGCGCGTCATTTTCTGTGTTGCTGAAGTCAATAATTGCTACTTCAGTATCTTTACTCTTCTTCTTTTATTTCTTTTTCTCTTCGAAAGGACGACCGAGCAGCGAAGCATCAAGCACCGCCCTTGAAACTCCTATCTAATCGAAAAACCGGCAGGACGTCACCGTGGCCTAGCTCCGTATGCATTGCCTTGTTCCTTTTTTTTTTTTTTTTCTGCAGCCCTTTTTTTCCCCATGTGGAGTTGCGCTTCTGTTTTGCCTTTCCCCTTCAGCGCTCTTTTACTATTACTCAAAATAGAAAGGTTAGGGTAATAGTACATTCAAATTATGCCCGCCGGTTGTCTGCACCGCATTCAAAACCACGTCACTCCTCTTTTCTTTTATCTTTCAGGTGGCAGTGTTGCGCTTCAGTCTCTCTCTCTCTTTTCTTTACCAATATTTTTTTTCTTTCATTTGTTTTCCTCCCTCTTCCCTAGAAGGACTCTACAGCTACCGATAAACTTCTGGTGTTTGTGCTTTCGTTTTTGTTTTCGTTATCTTTTTACTCTTGCTTTTCAATTTGCTTGGTTCTTGTTCGCTTTCCGATCCGAGTTTTGTTTTGCTTTTTTTTCTGAGCGGGTCACCCTCATCCTTGCAACTTCAGGCAATGCCGCAGCGGCGAATGCAAATGTAGAATCTATGCCTCGCCGAGGGAGTTCTTCCTTTATATAATCTGCGTGAGCGGAACGCGCAAAACAGCGGAAACAACCAAACAAACAAACAAAGCAAAATAAAGGATGGTCGTGAGACTCCTCTGTCCTTTTGTTTGTTTGTTTGTTTGTCTGTTGATCCATCGCCGCCGCGATATATGAACAACTTGACGATTGCGCGCACTGCCCACGCTCAGGAGATCTCTCTGATGTTCCTTCTTGCTTCTTCACCTTTCTCTGTTTCAGCGTTTTTCTTTTTTTGTTTTTTTTTTCCCCCTCTTGTATAATTTGTGTGTTCTGTGCTACGGGCGTCCGTGAAGGGTCTCTTTTCGATTGTGTGTTTTCCATTTTACCTTCATTTGCGAATCGATGCAAACACCAGGGAGGCGCTAAAACGTTGTGGGCTCTTTTTTTATTATTTTGTCAACTTGGCCTACTGACGCACAAGCACACAACGCCGTGTTGCACGCAACACTCGAAAACGAAGGCTATTGTAAGGAGATTGTAACTTTCGTTGGCCCGGCGGTGGGTATTCTCACGTCGAAGCATCGAACTATTAGATGCAAGAGCTACAAACAAGAAGAGGTGAATGTGTTAGAGAACGACGATCATCTTTGCTCTATGTGTTTGTGCTGGATTGCGCTAGTCAGTCCTCTGCAGGCTGATCAGATGAGCAACTCTGGGACAAGATGAATGCATTCCTCTATCTTACTCTGCTGATTAAGAACTATCAATCTTTCTTGTTACATCCACACACAAACTAACAAAGTACAACACCGGTTTTTTTTTCCCCCTCCTGCTTCGTGAGCAAATCGTAGCAACGCTCAGCTGTATAGGTCATATCACATACACCAGCCACTTTGTGTGGGTGCTTATTCCAACAACACCTATTAGTAGAAGGAACCTCATCGACAATGCCTCTCTCAACCGAGGCTGTGGAGAAGCTGGCCCAGCACTACTACCTCACCCCAGCTCTCATCCAACAAGCAGCGGAACTCTTCGACCTCTACACCCGGGACGACGCCGGGCCCGCAGACGCCGAGGCGCGCATTTCCATCAAGCGACTGCAGCAGCTGCTGGTGGCCTTGGGTGATCCGCTGTCTCAGCAGGATGTGGTGGAAATCCTTCAGCTGCTCAGCGCGTCAGCGTCGACCGCCATCCCACCCCAAAACACTCCGGGAGTGGCAGCAGCTGCAACACCGACAACGCCGACAGCAGCAACAGCTGCGCCGGCGACGGCAACGACAAGTGGCGCCTCCCGCGCAGCAGCTGCCTCCTCCTCTCCTTCGTCATCCGCGCGCAAGGCCAATGCGGGGAACCGGACGAACACCGCTGCGGCGGCGGCACCGCGCAGCCAATCCAACAAGCCGTCGTCGCGCCGTTCGACCTCCGCGCCACCAACGGCCACGGATGGGGAGGTGCCATCTTCGGAGGACCTGACGGTGACGCCGTCCACCCTCCTCCTCGCGCCGACGGCCCGCGCGTTGACTGCAGCAGACAGCGTCGTCTTCACCGCCGAGGAGGAGAAGGCCAGCAACAGCTCCCTCCTCTCGAGCTCCCCACTGCACACGAGTGCCGTTACCCTTCACGGGATGACCTTCCCGGCCTTCGTCTACTTCTTGATGGTCTATCCAACCTTGGTCCAGCACATCTTCCGGCACTCATCCTCCACCGCTGCTGGGCCGACCACGACGGTCTTCAACTCGGTCGACGTCGCCGATCTTTTCGCGCAGCTCGACAGCGATGGGGATGGCGTGTGCAGTGCGCAGGACATCCGCCGGGTGGCTGAGCGGTGTGCCACGGATTACGATGGACTACTTCTGGATGATCCGGACCTGTGCCGGTTGGCGGAGATGCACCCAGTAGAGCTGGAGAGCGCGATTGGTGAGTTTGACGTGGACGGCGACGGCGCTGTCACCCTGGGCGATCTGATGCAAGCCCTGCAGTATTAGCGGGTGAGGTGTCCTTCTCTTTCCGTTCTCACTCTGAAGGGAGGACCAACGACAGAGAGAGAGGCATCGGCGATGTTGCGTACTCGAACACACCAAAGCACGGACTATCTTTACCATTCTCTCTGGTGCCGGAAGTGGTGGATTTGTCATTTTTTTTCTATCTGTTTTTTCTCTATGTACAAGATACTTCCCTTTTTTATATCTCTCTATTGCACGTTATGCATGCATACCTGCTAAAAATGAAGGCAGTTAAGGCTTCTCTGTGGTGAAAGTGAAGAGAAGATGCGTTGTAAAGTCTTAATACAACTCTCTGTCAGTGACTTCGTGATGACTGACAACGACGCGTCTCATTTCTCCCCAGATGTGTTTGGCTTGCTGTTTTTGATATTGATTTTTTTTTTTCCATCACCGGCCCTGGCGCGGACTCCTCACGCACAGCTCAGTGAATAGTGTGACGTGTGACTGAAGCCTTACCTGATAAGGAACCCTCCACATCCTCCCTTGCCGTGATTCTTTTGTTGTCTTTTCCCCCTTTTACTATGCAAAAGTCCACACAAAAAGCGGGGGTGCATCCTCTCCCTTGATTTCTCACAAGCACTCTTCAATTTAAAGGAACGAAATTAATTAGCGCCTTTGTTTGCTTGCTGTTGCCGTTGGCTTTCTTTGTGTGATTTGCTGTCTTTTACATATTTTAACTCTTTTCTCCTTCCTGCTACTCAAGATGGGAGTCCCGCTGCTACTCACGTGGCTGCGGAAGCGCTTCGCCGACTGCTTTTTGCCAGCGGACAGCGCTGTCACCGACTACATACGACAGAGCACCGACAACCTCTACATTGACCTCAACTCGTTCCTCTACCAGGCAGCCACCATCATCACGGCCACGCACCGATCCCACCGCTTTACCTCTGTTGACGAGGTCGAAGATGTGATGCTGCGAAAGCTCTTCGACCTGCTGGATGATCTGGTGCTTAACCTGGTACAGCCCAAGGCGCTGGTGTACATCGCGGTGGACGGCGTCTCCCCACTTGGAAAGATGTCGCAGCAGCGCGCGCGTCGTCGCCGTGGCGCGCGCAAGACTCCCACGTCCTCGTCCTCTGGCGGCCCGTCATTCCACCGCCACCACGAACCCTCTGGCAACATCAACGACCTGTGGGACGGCAACTGCATTAGCGTGGGGACGCGCTTCATGGCAAAGGTGACGGAGGCGTTGCACTTCTACGCTGTCAGTCGAACAGAGCGCATCAACGCGAAGCGGCTGCGCGAGGCCAAGGCGCGCGTAGGAGAGGCGGAGGAGACGACGCCGCAGTCCTTCCCAGCCATCAACATCATCGTCGACGACGTTCTCCGCCCCGGCGAGGGTGAGAACAAGATTGCAGAGTTTATTCGCCGCATCCGCGCGGACGCGGGCTACGGCCCCAACACATCCCACGTGATCTGCAGCTCCGACACGGATGTCACCGTGACGAGCCTTATCTTGCACGAGCCCCGCATCCACGTCCTGCGGTATGAGCCACCTGTGGCATTGGGTGGAAAGCCTCCGATGAAACCCCAGCAGCAGCAGCAGCAGCAGCATCCCATGTCACGAGCCCCCTTCACGCATCGTGGCGGCGGTGGTGGACCGCCTCCGCACGGGCAACGTCGCTTCGAGCACCGCAGCTACCCGCCCCGTGGCCGTGGCGGTGGTAGCAGCGGGCACATGCGTTCAGCTGCGCCACATCCATCATTCTCACCTCCTCACGCATCCTCGCCGCCCCCACCCAAGGACAGCTGGCTGTCCACCTTCTTCAGCATTCACGTCTTCCGTCTGCGCCTGCGTGAAATCTTGCTGCTGGCCTCCGAGGACGGCACCTCAGCGTTAGCCGAGGAGGAGGCCGCGCTGGTCTTTGAGCACACGTTGCACGACGTCGTCTTTGTGTTGCTGCTCTTCGGCAACGACTTCCTTCCCACCATCGGCGGGAGTATTCAGGAGGGCACGCTTGACGCGCTGCTCTCCCTGCTCGCCACGGACTTCGTGCCGCGCGGACGCACCTTGGTGGACCCCAGCACCAACCGCATCCAGTACGCCTCCGCACGCTACCTGCTGAGCTGTCTGGCTGAGTTGCCGAGCAACAAAAAAGGAGGAGGAGGTGGTAATGGTCGCCTGCACGTTCACAACGGCGGCGGCGCGGATGCGATGGATTGGGGCTTCACCGGGGAGAGAGAAGGGAAAGAGCGCGATGCGGCGTCGGTGGTACGGCAGCAGCGCCGTGAGAAGCAGCACGAGCGCATGTGCTACTGCTACTGGACGATGCTGCAGTGGGCACTGCAGTACAGTGCCGGTGTCGTGGAGCACTGGGGCTGCTATTACCCCTACGGCCGCGCCCCTCCTTTGGCAAAGCTGGCGACTTACTGTGGTGTGCTCTCGTACGACGCCTTGGGCGAGATTGCACGTCGGCGGGTGGAGGTTGGGGTCACGATGGCGGGTCGCGGAGACGCCGCCGTGACTGGACTCGGCGAGGATGAAGAGGAAGAAGACGATGGCATGGACGGGCTGCCTGCCTCGGCCCTCGCCGCGAACACCACCCCTGGTGTCGAGGATGCAGAGGAGCGTGGCAAGCCGACCGACGTGATGGTGCAGCTGCTTATTCTGATCCCGCCCCGTAGCGCGGCGCTGCTGCCCACCGTCTTCCGCCACCACTATCGCGAGATTGAGGCAGCCGTGCAGGCCCCGGTAGAACAGCTGAACCTCGTCTCCATCGGGGTTTGGTGCGAGGAGAAGAAGCGCTCCCTCAGCGAGGAGGAGCGGACGCGCTTCACGGCGTATCAATTCTTCGCCTCTGACGCCAACCTCGGCGATGACGCCGCGCCTTTTCCCGCGCACGACATTGCCTTTAGCGCCTACTGGAATGCAGCCGAGGTGGACGCAGAGTTGGAGGCGGAGCGGAAGGAGAAGAAGCGGATGGCGGATGGCGGCAGCAGCGCAGCGGGGAGGGGAGGAGGCAGCGGAGGGCTGGCTTCGTCTTCGTCGGGGCTGCAAAGCAAGGCGGCGTCCTTCTTCAGTCTCGGTCGTCGACCGGCCCTCGGTACGCTGAGCACGTCGTCTACGGCGTCGCTGCTGCCAGCCTCTGGCGCATCCGTCGGCGGTAGTAGCAGTGGCGCGGCAGCCCTCTTGGCAAACGTGGACCTCACTGCTACCCGCACCCCTCCATCCCTATCTCCAACGCTCACAGACGAAACTGCAGAGGCCTCCGCAGCTGACCGTGCGCAGCCGCAGTCACTGCCCTCGTCCTCTGCGTCGGTGGCGGTGGCCAAGGCCAAATCGGCGGCCCATCAGCCCACGCACCTGTGCCACCCGAAGGGAGACTACGTTCTGTGGGTCGCGCCGTGTGAGGCCTTGCAGGACCCGCTGATGGTGAAAGCGCTCGGCACCATCCAAGGCAATCGCTTCTCTGTCGGCTCCTACGCCCCTCTCATTGAGCAGGATGCCGTCCTCAGCCGTGGCAGTGGCGGACGTCAGGAGATCCGCCTTCAGTTCCGCCTTGCCGTGGTGCCACTCATCACGGATATGACCTACGGTGCCTGCCTCCTGCCCGGTTACGTGGAGCCGGAGGAGGTGGGGCTGCATGAGAAGATTCGCGAGGCGCGCAAGGAGGAGGCAGAGCGGGCCGATCCGTGGCGACAAATCGATAAATTGCAGATCATGCGGGAGGCGCGGAAGCGCGATCGCGGCGAGGGTGCGGAGGATGAAGAGGAGACAGAGGGCGATGGGATAGGGAATACGACAGCCGAGGAGGCTATTGAGGAGGAGAAGGCGAAACCGGCGGAAGTCGTCGCTGCTGAGGCTGCTACGGAGGAAGAAAAGGAGACAGAGGGCGATGTGATAGGGAACACGACAGCCGAGGAGGTTGTTGAGGAGGAGAACGCGAAACCGGCGGAAGTTGTCGCTGCGGAGGCTGCTGCGGAGAGCCAAGCGGCAGAGCTGCAACGACGCAAAGAGGAGGCACGCCGACGTCTGGCCGCATTAAAGGCAGCACGGCAAGCAGCTCAAGAAGAAGACTAGCCGGCTACAGCACATGCGCAAAATGAACGCAACCTGACGAAGAGGGAGAGAGAGAGAGAGAGAGAGAGAGATTGGATAGGTGCTACTGTTTTCTCTATATGGGTTCTGAACGCACGTGGTGACTCCCCACCCCTGTCCCGATCCTCTTTTTCCTTCCGTTTCTTTGCCTTCACTAAACGACGCGATACTTCACCAACTAATGGCCATGAGAATTAAAACAAATTGGAAAAAGGTTAAGTGGGGCTGTTGGGAATCTGTAGCCGTTCGCGTTTCGAAAGTAAAGTATATATATATACCTGCACAATGTTCTGCACTGTCTGGGCGGCTTGCGCTCGGAGGCTTGACACTCGCGTTTGGTGCACCGCTTTTGATCGCCGAGATCTCCTCCTCATTATCAGCACACACACACACACACCGATCTTCCTTTTCCGTATTCCACTCTCTTTACCTTAAATCGTTCTCTTTTATTTACCTCCTCCTCCTCCCTTGTTATTCTTGTAACTTAGCCGTAAAGGACTAGGGGAGGGAAACAACACACCTCGCCTCTCTTTGCGCACGCGTGTGTGTGTGTTTGTGTGTTTTGGTTTTCTCTCTTTTGTTTTGGCCTGTTTGGTGACGCTATACTTTTCGCTCGCTGCGCAACTTTTTCACCAAATTCTGCGCCATTTTGTTCATTCTCTGTGTGATTGGGTTCTTTTTCTCTCTCTCTTTCTCTCTCTCTGTGGCCTGTTTTCACTCTAGCCATCGTTCTACTATTGTGAATTTTTTGAGTCACCTCCTTCTTTGTCTACTCTTTTTTTTGTGTTTGACAGCTGGCGCGTCTCACACAAGCTCCTTCTATTCCCTTCTTTCTCTCTCATTGTTATGAAACCTCTCAATATTTTTTCCATCTTCTCTTTTTGATATTTTTTCCTAAGCTCTAATGCAGCGTCTTGCCCACCGCATCTACGCCCCCGCGGCCGCGCCACGCGTGCTCTCCAACACCGGCCTTATCCAACCCGCCACGGTCTCTCCGGCGCACCTGGTCTTCATGCACGGCCTGATGGGGGGCCACCGCAACTTCGCCTCCATCTGCACAGCCATGTCCGGTAGTCAAGGAGAAGAGAGCATGAAGGCGGAGGCGGAGAGGGAAGGCATGAAACACGTCACCGCTCCTGTGGACTGCGACGCGGCCTCGGGGTGCCGCCCGCACTTGGTGGAAGCGTGTGGGCCGCGGGTGTACCCGTGCGTTGGCTTCGATTGGCGTAATCACGGCGACAGCGAGCACAGCGACAACATGACGCTGGACGGGCTCGCAGAGGACGTGACGGACTTCTTGAAGGACTACGCTGCTGCTGTTACTGACTCCGCACCTACGGCCAGTGGGGCCGCAGCGGCGCCTGTGCCCCTTATCCTCGTGGCCCACAGCATGGGTGCGTTGGGTGCGATGCACTGGATGTGGACGACACACCTCAAGCAGTGGCGTGACCACATCTTGGTCAACGGCCACGGATCGCTTCGCCCGTCAAAGGCAGCAGCAGCAACAGCTGCGTCATCTGGTTCGACCTCTCTGTTCACCAACGCTTCGTATCGAATTCTCGGTGCCGTCCTCATCGACACCGCCCCGGCAGAACGCCCGGCGTCCTTTCAGGACACAAAGCGGCTGATACGCTGCCTGCCCAACATCCCGCTGGACACCCTCGACTCCCGCGCTGCGGTAGAGCGGTGGATGCTGGAGAACGGCCCAAAGGACCTCTGCACACCTGACAACGTGTGGCTGCTGCGGTACCAACTGAGCAACCTGGCTTTTGCCAAAGGCACCACTCCGTCGTGGAAGATTGGGCTGCAAGAAATTGTTGATGGCCTGGATCGCATCTCGTGGCGCAGCGGCGGGGACGCGTGCAACGCGATTCTAAAAGCGGTGGAGCAGCTGGCGGTGTCGCAGGGGCTGCCCACGCCTGTTCCCCCGTCGCTGAGTGCATTTCCAGCTTTTTGCCTCTTTGGCGCCACCTCTCCGTACGATACGGCGGTGTCCCGTGCAGCGGTGCGGCGACTCTTTCGTGCACCGTGTGTTCTGGAGATGGAAGACGCTGGGCACTTCCTCTTTATGCGGCAGAAACGCACCTTTGTGTCGACGCTGCAGAGCATGTGCTACGCACTCGAGAAGGCTGGCGGGACGCTGACTGCGTGAGTATGCTTGGGTAAAAAAAGAGGGGGATGGATGGCTTCCGGTACGGGCACAGATCTCCTCTCTTGTACTGTAGTGGGGAGTTCGCGGTCGCGCCACTGTCACCGCACATTTTTCTCAGAAACCTCTGCAGCGGATTTTGTCCTCTGGGTATAGGTTTAGGGTGAATGTCTGTGCCTCTTGGCATTTACGCGTGCTGCCTGCACTATTCCTTTGTTTTGCTTTCAACACGCCGTTTTCTTTTATTTGTGTGTGTGTGTGTGTGTGTGTGTGTCAGTTTTGCTTTCTCCTATAGAAGCAGGGGAAAGCTCACTGTTCACGACGCAATGTCATTTCCTTTTCTCTCACCCTCTGCCAGTGGAGCCTGATGAGTCATCGTCGGGCCTCTTTATCTGCGCACAAGAAACAACACGAACAACAGCAGCAACAGTCCAATTGGAAAAAACCTGTTGTACTGTATTTACGCAGCGCCATGCTAGAAACCGCGGAGATCATCACCCATTGATGATTTTCATGCGACAAAGCGTGGACAAGGGCTCGTCGCCACTTGCTTCCGCATGTGCCAGTTTCATTGCCACGCCAATGGCAATCGAGAAAGAAAAAAAGAAAAAGCTGGACTTCCTGTCGGCAACTGTCTTTTATGCTCTTTTTACTTTGCAACTTTCCTCCTTCCTTGCCTTTGTCTGTTTTTTTTTTTTTTCTTTTGTACCCCATTGCTTCAGCTGAAGGTATTGATTGTGAGTGCTTCACTTTCCTGTTCATCGAATTTTAGCTCTTTCTTTTTTTGTTGTTTGCGTTGCCCCCTGTCTTCTTTCTCGCGTTCTCTCTGGGTGTTGTCTTCTGCTATCAAACTGCCTTGCACACGGGAGTCAGTCGTTGTCTCTTCCATACGAGGCAATAAGGCACGGGACTAGATTAAATTTAGCGTGCACGCATTGATCTAATAGTGTTTGCCGCTGCTTCTTCTTTTTTTGTTTTGTTTTGTTTTCCGCGACGTGTTTATCGGCAAGCGCAAGACCTCCACATACGAAAAGGTCTTTTCACCATCGTTTCTTTTGTGAACGATCCTTGCGCGTAGTTTATCTTTTTTTCCAGGTGACGTGTATCTGCGAAAAACGTGGCGGTGCTTCTTCTTTTTTGTTTTTTCTGTGTACTCTTGCTTTTGTGCTAGGCTCATTCATCTTTTTTTTCTTGTTTTGCTTGTTTGTTTTCTCAAGGTAGTAATCTATTTTATTATTATTTACTTTTGGATTACCAATAGAAACAATACCTTGAAGCTTCTTTGAGTTTATCTTTTCTTTTTTCCATTTCTCTTCGTCTCTCATATATATATATCCGACCCCAGCGCCATGCCGCTCTACAACATCACTATCTGTCCGCTAAAGCTCAATGCGTACTTCTGCCGGCCGGGATCGATCTACGTGGTGGTAATGTCCCGCAAAGGACTGGAGATCGCCACGAACCCGTCCACCTGCCACGGTGGCAACGAGGTAACTTTCTCCGACGTGGACGGCATCAACACATCCAAGGCGTTCGAGCTGTCCTTCAACTCCCCAAAGGACCGCCGCACGCTCAGCTTTGGCATCTACGACTTCACAAACCGCAAAAATGCGGCGAAGCTCACCGGCTTCGAGATTCCGCTGGCCGGCATGTGCAGCGTCCTCGCGGGAGAGTCGATGTGCGAGAAGAAGGGCATCTCCTTTCGCGTCTCCGGCCAGCCCGGTCGCCTTGATGTGATCTTCCGCATGCACCCCGTCGGGACCCCGGTGCCGCAGCTGCGCAGTGTCGCGACCAACGAGTCCATGACGGGTGCTGCAGCGGCCTCCGCCAGCAACGATGGCGGCAATGCTGCTGGCCACCGCAGCCCTGCCGCGGCCGCTTCGGCTGGCGGTGACAATGCCTCGGGTGCCACGCGCTCGACGCGCCTGCCGGAGCACGCGCTGCAGGCGCTCATGCGCGAGGGCATCATCTCGGACGCGGTGGACGGGGTGGAGATGGACATCGACCTGGCCAACGAGATCGCCGTGCGCACCGCCGTCCTCTTCCCCAGCCGCCAAGCCCTCGAGGAGCAGATCCGCACCATGACTCGCGAGATCCAGAAGCTGGAGTACGACGCGCAATACGCCGCTAAGGACAAGGTCGCCGCCGGCTCCGCAGCCTCGGCGGCGCTGCGCAACGAAATTAACTTCTGGAAGGCAAAGGTGAAGGACATCGATGACAAGTCAGCGCACGAGGCCGGGATCGCGCAGAGGCCCGAGGAGCCCGAAGCCGTGCCGGCGATCTCGAAGGGCTACATCGCGGAGGTCGAGGCGCAGTTGGAGAACAAGCGGAAGGAGATGCGCAGCCTCGAGGCTCTGCAGAGCCAGCGTGATGTCACGAAGGATGTCATGAAGCTGCTGGACCAAATCGATCACTTGGAGAGCGTCTTGGTGGAGCTGAAGAGCGATGGTAAGGCCCCGCCAAAGGCGAAGGCGAAGGACCGCGACATCGCGGAGGACGGAGATCGCTGGGACAAGCTGGCCGCCACCCTCTACGATACAGAAGCCGCGACAGAGCAGCTGAAGCAAACCGTGCTGGCGCTCAACCGCGTGCAGTTCGAGCCCTACCCCGCTGGCACGGAAGCCGGCTTCATGTACACGGTGCCCAAAGAGCTCGAGTTTGTGCGGAACAATCAGCGCACACCGGGCAACCTGCCGCCGACGGTGGGCGGCACGGCCGCGCCAGCGACAGCGGCGGCGCCACCAACGGCAGCGAAGCCTGCAGGCGGCACAACGACGGGCGACTTCCTGGACGATCTCTTCGGTGCACCGGCACCGCAAGCGCCACAAGTGCAGCCGCCCGCCGCGCCGGCGGACGCCACCACTGCTGCCAGCGCCTACCCACCAGAGCCCTTCTCGGGTGCGCAGTACCAGGCCCCCGCCGCAGCCAAGGTGACCCCTGTGTGGGCAACGCCAGCGCCGAGCAGCAACGCCCCCACCCCCGCCGCACCAGCTCCGCCGAACCCCTCCGCTGCGCCAAGCCCGGCTGCAGCAGCGCTGCCACAGCAGCAGCAGCAGCAGCAGCAGGTCCCACCGAGCACCGCCGCCCCCGCTGTGCCGAGCCAGTCGATGGATCCCTTTGCACCTGCACCGCCGTCGCAGTCCGTCTCCTCGCCGGCGCTCCCGCCTGCGCCAGCCGCCTCCCCCGCCGGCCAGCCGGCTGCACCAGGCTTCTCTGCAGCGGCACAGCCCGACGCAGGACCCCTGCCATCCAGTGCGGGTGAGGCGCTGCCGGAAACGCGAGTCAGCCGCAAGAGCGTGCCGCGGAACTCGGAGATGCAACCAGAGGCGGCGCCGCCGTCCTCACCGGCGAACGCAGCCTCCAGCGTCCAGCAGCCTCCGTTGGCCACTCCCGTTCAGTCGCCCTACGCCGGCTCGCTGAGTGCGTCTCAAAATGGCATGTATTCGCAGCTTCCTCAGCTTAAACAGCCGCAGCAGCCACAACAGCAACCAACTCAACAGCAGCAGCAGCAGTATGGGCAGCCTCAACCACCCCAACAACAACAGCAACAGCAGCAGCAGCAGCAGCAATACGGGCAGCAAACCCCTCAGCAGCAGCCTTACGGACAGCAGCCCGCCCAGCAGCAGCAGCAGCAGCCACAACAGCAACCAACTCAACAGCAGCAGCAGCAGCAATACGGGCAGCAAACCCCCCAGCAGCAGTCTTACGGACAGCAGCCCGCCCAGCAGCAGCCTCAGCAACAACAGCCTCAGCAGCAGCAACAAGCGGCTCAGCAACCGCAACCAGCCGCTCCGCAGGGGCCGCCGCCACCGCGCTTCGAGCGCCGTCCACCGTCCTTGGAAGAGATCCCGTACACCGGCTTCCAAGGGGTGCCGCTTCTGGGCCGTGGCTGTCCCATCGATATTTACCTCGACGGCAAGACTCCGACCCGCGGGACGGAGCTGACGTTCATCAACAACGCCGACTTCCAGGTCATGATTGGCGGTGTGGAGCTCAAGCAGGAAGACATCTTCTCGTCTGACCCAAATAGCGCCAAGACGATCCCCACGCAGCGCTGGCCGCAGCAGTTCTGGGTGCCTGGAGGAGGCACTCGTCAGAGCTGCGTCATCGCCCTCCACCCGTCCTACCCCCGCGGGTCGTCCATCATGGTGCTTGTGATTGTGTACATCTTCCATGAGGGTCGCTACATCCCCTTCACAGCGCGCTTCACCATTTAGAGTCAGAGCTGCGTGCGATGTGAGTTGGCGAGGTGGGCAGACGATGCACGCACACGAATATACATTACCAGAAACTCAAACACGCCTGCCTCAGCGCGCTGGCTAGTGCTACTGATCCTGCTCAATTGAATATATATGTAGAGGTAGGTGTCTGTCAGGATCGGCTCTCAACATTCGGCGAGTGCTGGATAAAATAAGACGGCTGCTTTTCTTTCTCCTTGTCTCCCCCGATGCCCAGGCTCTGATAGAACAATTTGTCATTCCATCGTTGCAGACAGCGTACACTCATGGACTCCTCCAATCCGTCTTGACTCCTTAGATCCAAAAAATAAAGAGGGGAATGACGAACAAAAAAATTGGAGCAACCAACGCCGCTCAGGTGCGGCGTCTCAAAATGAATAAAAAGATTTTGTTGCTGTTGTGTATCTTTTTGCTCCAGAAGCGACAGGCTTTATTATCTTCGTGCTCCCTTCGGTGATCTCCGTGAAAGAAAAATTGTAAATATTAGTTGCTGTTTTTGTTGCTTGATTCGCTTTTACGTGCGTCGATGTTAGCTATCGTGCTTCCTCTGTTTATTTCTATTCGTTTTCTTTTACACTCTTTTTTTTTATTTATATACTTTCCTTTGGTGTTCGCGTACCCCGTGTGCTTTTTTTTTTTTTTTTTGATAAATGCCTGCGGGTGTTGTGCAGTTTCCTTTGGCGTTAGTATTCTCCGGTTGTTTGCTGACATTCACGCAGTCTTCTATTAGCTGTTTTATTCGCCTGTATCTATTTTCTTCCCCTCTAAGTATTCTATCTTGCCAAATAAAAAACAAACGCTCTTTCAATTAAAGATATAATGAAAATAGACATCAGGGAAAAATGATGCTGGTGTTAAAGCCAAAGTTACAGCTGCTTGCTGTCAGGCAACTGCTCCCTCTTTGGCCGTTTGCACATTTGCGACTCTCAACAGGCACTTTGTTTACGGAGCGTCACCAGCCGCCACATCGCAGGTGGCTTAGCTGCGAATTTCTCCGGCAGCCCGACCTTCTTTCTGTCCCATTCTTGTGTACTCTCATCTCCTTACATCCTCTTTTCAAGCAATCAGGACAGTGAAACGGAATAGTTGATCAGAAAAAAAAATCTCTTGCAAACACGCACGCGGATATATTCATCAACGCACGTCAAAGGAGTAGGACTCAGCACAGCAACCATGCGAAGCGAGCCGCTGCGCGTCGGGTTCCTAGGAGCCTCAAACATCGCCCGCAAGGTGTTTCTCGCCGTCGAGCGCGCTGGTCACCGCGTTACCTTCGTTGGATGCCGTGACGTGACAAAGGGGACCACACTTGTCGACGCCGTCAAGAAAGAGATGGAGGAAGCAAATACGAAGAAGGAGGACGCCGGCGCCGGACCGCGCTTCTCGTTTGTGGCGCCGCAGATCGGGTCGTACATTGACGTGGTGCGCTCAGATACTGTCGATGTTGTCTACATCTCCCTCCCGACAGCCAAACGACCGCCTTGGATTCGTCTCTGCGCCGAGTATGGCAAGCACGTCGTGAGCGAGAAGCCCGCCGCTACCTCGACCGCGGAGCTGGCGGAGTGTTTGCAGGCCATGGCAAGCCGCCGCCTTCTCTTCGTCGACGGTACCACGCTCACGCACGGGCAGCGACTACAAGACGTGCGCCGCGCCGTGGCCCAGCTTGGCGGGCCGGAGCACATCAATGCGCACATGTCCTTTTGCGCCACGCCGTCGTTCATGTCAAGCGATATTCGCATGCAGCCGCAGCTGGAGCCGCACGGCGCGCTGGGTGACCTGGGGTGGTACTGCATTCGATGGATTCTGCACGTGATGGACTTCGCGCTACCCACAGGCGTGACCGGGCGTGTGACAGAGTGCGATGTGCTGCGAGAAAAGGAGGCAGCAACGGCCGCACCTGAGTCGTCGCAAGGCGTGGCAAGTAAGTCGAAAGCGTTGCCCGCCATTACCGGCTTCGAAGGTGACTTGGAGTTCACCATCCCAGCCGCTGCCGCGCCGGAGAGCAACACAGGCGCCGGTGCATCACCAACGACATCCGTTGTCACCGCCTCCTTTCAGTGCAGCTTCCACAGCTGCCACGACCAGACAGTGGAGGTTTTCTGCCGCGATGGCACGGTCACCGTGTACAGCGCCATCAACCCCACCGGTGAAGATCGCCCGCGGTTTCACGTGCGCCGCAATGTGATCGCGCCAGAGCCAGACGCGGCGACACGAAAAGAGAGCAGCGCGCCAGACGCCAAGAACGTCTTTCAGGTGTACGACCACGTGGAAGAGGACGCGGCAGACGAGGTGGTGTACACGACAGCGCCCGACGAAGAGGACGGCACCTTCCAGATGGTGCAGCTGTGGCGCCACGTCGGCGAGAGCATCATGCGACTGGGCAAAGGCGAGCCACTGATCGCGGACGCTGAGCTGGCGAAAAGGTGGTCCACCTTTGCTTTTGTCACGCAGGTCGTGATGGACCGCGCGCTGGAGGCGGCTAGCCAGCACGCCACGGCCACGGCGTAGACCCGACCCTCCTTAATGGAGAGGCGTGGTGAGACTCTTAGATTCTGCGTTTCCTACCGTGCACTTTCCTTACACTCAAATAAAAAAAATACACTACCTAGAACAAAAGCAGAGCTTTGGCAATAACAACTCTAAAATAGCAAAACCTTCAGATCTCACGGGCGGGCGAGCTACTGCCACTTTCCCCAAATGCAAGTGCATTGCGAAGAGCGCCGCGGCTATGCCCACCAACGTCTACCCCAGCCATTCGGATAAAAACCGCTATTTTTCCCCCTTTTCCCTTCTCCTGGGTCGCCCATTGCCTCTCCCTCGGTCTCCTGGGCTACTCCATGGGCGACGCCATATCCCCCTATCTGGCTCCTGGGCCGGCCCCAAGAGGAATACCACCAAGCCCCCCCCCACCCTTCCCCCAACCTGGCAAGCCCCCGCACACCCCAAAATGAAGGGAAAGAGAAAAAGAAAACAAGCCCGCCCCAGCAATAACAAAAAATGGATTTTAAACGCGCCAACATCGCCGGCAGTTGGCTAGAGAAGAGAAACTGAATAAATGCACAAATGGCTGGCCACTGCCATCCTTTTAAGACACAAACACTTCTTTGATCGACAATTATTGTGGGCCGTTCAAAACACAAGCGGTCCAACTAATATTTTTGGAGGCTCGCTGAATTTACAATCGAAATGTAAACAGCACCTTTTATCGGGCTACTGTGAGCAAATGACCTCTTTTAACTACACAATACGATACGCAGTGGCTAGCCGTGCTTTGATGGCTTTCTGGTTGTTCTACCGTCACGTCCATCTCAATGCAATTGCTTGTGACAGCACTCGAGGGTGTTGTGGATGCAACGAGTCCAAATCCTCTCTTATAAGATGGCATCTTCCTCTCCTACCAATCTCCCTCACTATTGCTATTACTTTATGCTTATTCTCTTCAAGTTCTTACATCGATCTATTACTTATCGTTCAGAAGATAACCTCTTTTTCGTATTCAACACAGCAAAACACTAAAGCAAACTTTACAACAACAAAAAAAAAAAAAATGTCTGAGGAGATCATCAAGGTCGGCTTCCTCGGTGCGTCCGGCATTGCACATAAGGTATGGGCGGCTATCGAAGCAGCAGGGAACATGCAGGTAACGATGGTGGGTTCTCGTACACCGGAGTCTGGACAAAAGTTCATCGATGAAAGCATGGAGAGCCTAAAGATCTCGGCGGACCGCAAGGCGGTTCCCGGCAGCTACGAGGACGTCGTCACGAGCCCGGACGTGGATGTTGTGTACATATCTATCCCTGTCACACTCCGCCACGAGTGGGTGATGAAGTGCGCGGAGAACGGCAAGCATGTCGTCGGAGAAAAGCCTCCGGCTTCCACACCCGAGCAACTGCAGTCCTGGCTAGAGGCCCTGAGTGCGAAGGGCCTTCTTTACATGGACGGCACCATGTTCTCTCACGGACCGTACGTTCAAAAGGTTATCGACTGCTTGCCACAAATTGGAGAGCTGCGCCACATGGCAGCCACTCTCTCCTTCCACGGAGGCGACGAGTGGGTCAACAAGGACATTCGCAATAAGCCGGACCTGGAGCCAGCCGGCGCACTTGGTGACTGCGGTTGGTATTGTGTTCGCTCTTTCCTGCACATGGTCAACTTCCAGATGCCTATCGCTGTCTCTGGGCGGATTGTCGATCAACTGCCTAACGGCGCCGTTGTCGCTTTCAAGGGCGACCTCACTTTCAAGGGCCCTACTGACGACGACAACATATATGCCACATTTTACTGCAGCTTTATGAGCTCAGCAGAGCAGTACTTCATCGCCTCAGGCTCCAAGGGGCGTATTGTTGCGGATCACCTCACTAACCCCTTGACGGATGTCGGACCGGCACACTTCCAGATCATCAAGCCTGTTTCTGGCGACTTTGGTGCGGACCCCGATATCAAAGTCGAGCAGATTGTCACCGACGTTGAGGTTCCGGAGGAGACAGGCCACATGCAGGAAACGCAGATGTGGCGTGACGTCCGCGACTGCCTGAAGCGGGAGGCCGACGGCGAGCTCCTGGCTGAAGAGGACGCGGTGCGCCAGTGGGGCCGCAAGGCATGGATCACGCACACCATCGTTGATAAGCTCCTCGAGTCCGCCCGCAGCTGAGGTTGTCAAACGCCTCTGTCTTGTCTAGATGCGCAAGAAAAAAAAAAAGTGCCACTTAGCGAAACAAAAGAGAACAACACAAATTGGACAAAAATTGGACGGACGCACCAAAAGAAAAAGGTGACGGTGGTGATTAACATGCAATACTTTCAACTTACTGCTTCGAAAGCACAGGACCCCTCACTTTTACACGATGCTGAAAACACGAACAAAAAAAAAAAGCTAAATAGACCATCTTTTTTTTTTTTCCTGAATCGTCGATGAGAATGGAAGAAGAAAAATGAGTGCACTTGCAGCTGCATCATCGCAGTACTTTTACATATATATATATATATACATACACACACACCTCCCTCTATACACATGTGCGATTCGGTTCTCTTTATATTTTATCTTCTTCCTTCTTCTTTGCTTGGAGGTGAAAGCCTTGATTTTGAGTCATTCACCGACGACTGCGTGGAAGACCTCCACGCACGCCTTTCAACTATTGTGTCTTTCCTTCTGACCTTTCAAATTACTGTAATTGGGTTCTGCCTTGGCTGATGCAGAAACGCTAAACGTGCGCTGTTGTCGAGGTGTGCTCTGGCGTTCAGCGCCACATGAAGCGCTGCATTACAGCATCTGTTACCTCAACCGCATCTGCTTTAAACCATGTACGCTTATTTGGTCAAAAGTAGCTTTTATTATTATTATTTAGAGTGCTCCGTGCGCGACTGATGGAGCAGCGCTTTGCAGAGAGCACGGAAATGACTTTATGGAATGGTATTCGCGTTAACTTTATCTCGATTTCTCTTTTTGACCCTTCTTCTAAATCTTTGTCAGCTCTTCAAGTACATCACCGCCGTTTTCTGATATGCAATCACCAGAGAACTGGCTAGCAAGTGATGCGTACCTGCGCTCCCACACTCCGCGCCTACAAAGCACCATGAACAGCGAACCTCCAGAAGCTGAACAGGTGACTTTTTTTTTCCACGAGAAGTATGGCACTCCAAAAACCATTGTTGTGGGAAGCTCTGGTGAGGGCTCAGCGAAAAGTATCTTTAAGGAGCGCGTACAGCTCTCGTAGCTACTGTCGTTCTTTCACTCACCTTGAAATAAAGAGGAAAAAATTGAGCTGATACACCTCTTATTCGCTTGAATAACACCCTCTCCCTAGACTGCGTACGAGACTTGGTTGCTCTCTCGTTGACGCTGGAACCTCTAGTAAAGGCGAACTCATCTCGCGAGAGTCGTTCTATTTGCGGTGAACGTCATTCAGAACCAGTTTTCTCGATCCTAGTCACCGTGTGACACCATCTTTCTATTACGTACCTCCGCTGCACACTGCTATAGCGACGAAGAGCCAGTGCAAAAAGACTTTGCAGACTGCTGGCGTTGAAGCACGTACATGTGGGAATCATATTTATGCTGTGTTTCGAAGAAATCCCGGAAAAGCCAGATTTCAGTTTCAGACCAACCTTCCGATGAGACCGCGCAGCTAAAGTGCCGTTTCTTATTGTATTGTGCGGCTTCGGCGACGATGAAACTGCTCCTGGTCGGGCCTCGGCCCTCGCTACTGCCGACATTTCGAGGTCGCCGAAAAAGAGTCCCAGGCCGCTCTGTTCAAAGAATCGATGGTGTCTGATGTGAGGTGTTGTGCGATTTATTTTCGGATTTTCCTCAATAAGGAGCATCTGATGGTAAGTTCCGGATGGGTATACTATCTGTACCGCACATCTAGAATGCATTCTTACTGGCGCCTTAGTATTTTCTTCAAGAGATGCCAATGTTAGCCGTTGACCTTCCTGTGCTTAGCACTTCATACTTTAAATGCTTTAGATCTCGGAGGTTTCAGCTTGAAGCTCAAGGTCAAATAGCCTCCCAGGACCAGCGCGAGCACTGTGCACTCTCAGCTGTAGCCTCTGCGAACGCACCCCTAGCTGTGCCTTCGTTGAATTTTGTCGCCTGCACACCACGTCTGTGCTGATATGGGGCAGTAGGGCAGGCCACCACCTGAGTCGTTGTGCAATAGAGCGTCTCCACTCGTATCAGCGCGATTGAAGTCAGCATCGCGATGACTGCGCGCGGGAGCTGAAACGTAAACCTCATTTGTTCGGCTTGCGCGGTCTTAGGACTGATTCGACCGGTGAAATCTTCCGGTTGTTATCGCACGCGAATCAGCTGCTGCAGGGACGATTTAGCCGATGCGGACGTCAAGCAAAGGGAGCCGCGCCTCTCGGCTAGGACAGAGATACGTGAGAGGCTCGGTAACGAATGCGATGACTATGAACTTTTCGATCCATTTCGAACCTTACACCACTTGCCTCCACAGACTTTTGCAGCTTTCCATCACTTGCGTTTTCCCAAAAACGCAGCTAGACTTTTATAAACCTGTTTCTCCGTGGTTGGGTCGCGCAGCAGCTCAAATCGTCAAGTAGCGTAGAAGCAGGAAACCGGGCACTTTGACACGTGACGAGAAGTGTAGCGGACGCCTCACGTCACCCCATTTCGTGCTGTCGTCTCTGAAGCTTGTGATAAGACCTGCCGCGGTTCCCCTTAGGATCCACCTGTCAGCTCCTTTTCTGTTTGTTAGCGCAAACAACCGCGTACATTTGCTAACGAGAGACTGCTGGTTCGAACGTTCTGGTCGCACATGTTGAAGTGACAGAAGTAAGCAATCCGTTATTGGCCTTTGATGTCGGAAGTGAATTCTATCGTGTGTGAGGAGCCGACAAAGGTGGTGAAGCAGCCAACACTGCTGATCTGAAGCTATTAACGGAGTGCGTCGCAGATTCAACGCAATGATTGGGAATGACTAAAGCGAAGTAGTCTACAACATGCAGTAGTTATACACAAGGAGAGCACTCATTTTTTAAACTTTCTTTATTGGTTGAGAAAGAAGGTCCCGGCGGCCACGTCACCTGCTCGTTTCTAACGAGACATCACCGCAAAACAATGAACTGGACTGAATAGATATCTGTATTTTATTGCATTGCGTGGATCAGTCGCGAAGAGTCTTGATGCTTTCCCACCCTCACTATGCCTCTTCATCGTCGTCAATGCTCATCTGCTTATCTTCTCGCATTGCATCTTCTCTTTTTCTTAGATTTCCTCTGTTGAGGGCCATAGCGTACTTAGCAACATCCCCGCCCGTCCTCTCTCTGTCGCAGTTCAAGCTGCGGACAC
Source organism: Crithidia brevicula (assembly GCA_030849845.1). NCBI lineage: Eukaryota > Euglenozoa > Kinetoplastea > Trypanosomatida > Trypanosomatidae > Crithidia > Crithidia brevicula. The sequence goes on along the minus strand of JASAOD010002010.1, from coordinate 207,074 downwards.
CCCTCTCTGCTTTTAGAAGCTGCGAATCTCAACACAAAATTCTTTTTTCTTTTCGCACTCTCTTCCGCTTCCTTATCTCCATGAATATTTCACGTGATACTGTGGCTTTCACGGCTGCGAATTCTGTAGCTTCCGATAGCAGCTTCATGCGCACACCTGTTGCAGCAACTGGGACTACTGTGTTTCTCCGCGAGGAAGGTAGCACGACGTTTGTGCCAGTGTACCATCAATCGAGTGTCACGCTGAGGGACCTGGCAGAGGAGTTCAGCATCAGCAGCGTGCTGGAGTGTGATGCACACGGCAATGTGCAGCCGCGCGCCGTAGCCTTCGACTCCCCATCCGACATCTTGCACAGTGGGCGGCATTACATTGCGCGACGGGACGCCAGAGCGGAACCCGGGAGCTCCTGCGTCACCTTCAAGGGAAAGATATCCGTCAAGGAGTACGAGCTGGAGCACCCGACGCCACCCGCCTCTAGCTCAGAAAAGAGAATGAGCACCATCAAGGGAAGCGGGAGCGGCGACGCACCTGCTGACCTAAATCGACGAAAGCCGGCTGCTACACCGTTTGCAGACAAGCACCGTAAGCAGGAGTCCTTGACGACGCACGAGGCGTACTTCGTGGCCCACGCGAAAGAGGGTGAAACTCCCACGCCTCAGCGCGCGAGTGACGAGGAGGAGGAGGAGGCTACTATCTCACGTGCGCTTGCACTCTCGTCGGAGCGGAAGCGACCGAGAGAGGACTCGGCGGCCGTGACCCGCGAGGGTCGACCTGAGAGGTCACAAAACGGCGACGACAACCGCGAGGGTGCAGCGCCGGATGAGCGCCACTGCGTCACAGAATGCGGGACATCGAGTGTCGCGTCGCCAACAAGGCAAGACGGCAGTGTCCTATACGACCGTACTAATTCTTCTTTCGCGTCACCCAACTCCGCAACAAAGATGCAATCTATACCTCCTGTCGATGAGTTGCCAGCGTGCGAGGTGACGAGTCTGCAGGCAACGGCGGCGCCCACTGTGCCACAGGCGAGCGCTGCTGCACCACCAACGCAGCCGCAGAAACAAACCTTGCGTTTCATTCCGTTTACGGAAACTGCTGCCGACGGAACAGAGACGTACGTGACGCTAGAGAGCCTCCAGCTATTGTGTAGTGAGGCGACCACGCAGGAGGAAGACTTCCATAAGAAGCACCGTGCCGCTACAGATATCTTGGAGAGCGCGCGCCGTGCTCTCTTCTTGAACGATGGGGTCGAATAGACGAGGCAACACGCACACTCTTGTTTCTTTCTGCTTTGCCTCTTGCGATGCCATGCTCATTGAGGTCGCGCACGCACCGACAACAATAGATCCGCCTTTACCTGGAGGGCTTGTACAAATAGACCATGCTTTTTTTTTTTGTTGTTCTTTATTACCTTTTTTTTCTCTGTGTGTTGTCGAGTGACTGTTAGATCTATTTTTCTAGTCGTTGGATAGATTTCTCTTCTGAATTCTTTTAGAATTGTACAAAATTCACTGTTTACAGCTTATGGCAGCGCATGAGGGGAGAGGAGGCTTGTGAGGGGTGGCTTCGCTACAGACCTAATGAAGGCTGCCTTTATTTCTCCGCTCTCTCGTCTTTTTCCCTTGCTGAAGTCTATCCGTATCATAGTGTGTGTGTCTATGCGTGTTGCTCCACTTCTTCGCAGCAATGCAGAAGCGTCCCCGCAGCCCACCTGTCTTGTTTTTAAGGATAGTTGTAGAGATGCTTTTGTGTTTTTCTGTGCTCATTTTATCATCGCTCTCCTCCTATGCGTCCTTCTTACCGCGTCTCTCTCTTGTGCTCACTACGGGTGACTGCTGCAGCTGGCCAACGTCTCTGCTAAAGTACGGCTTCACAACAGCTGTCTGATAAAAATATCGCCTGTTTTCCTCGCTCGTTTGAGTACGGGCATCAAGAACAAGAGTGTTTTTGCTCCTTCTTTTTCTCTTGACCGTCCGAACAACATCTTTTGTTTTTGTCTCGTATTCGTTTTTTTTTTTTCACTCAGCCCTGCCTTCAAGGCGGCTACACCGTGCCCTGCTGCGCCGTTATCGACATTATGAACGTTCTTCATACCCTTCTGAAGGTGTCTTTTGTGCCTATCAGGTCCGGCGACAACGCCCCTGCTACGCCATCGGCGAAGAGCAAAAAGAAGAAGCTCAAGGTGGTTTCTCGTCAGCTCTTGCGATTCCGACTCACCATCACCTTTGACCATGAGGCGGGCGATGGAGAGACGCAGCAGGCTGCATTGTCGTTCCTCTCCATGGCTGGCGTCCACTCGCTGGAAGCGGCGTGGACGTACCTGTTCAGCACTGTGCAAATCGTTCCATTTTTTGTGTGCCAGTCAGGAACCGAGCTAGCTGAGAGCGAACAGCAGCGTCCGTTGTGTTTGCGCAGGACAAACTCTCCGCCTCCGTCGCCGACGCCACTGCAACTGACGAACATCAGCAATAACTTCGTGTTCGGCACGCCGGTGTTCTGGTCCAACCACACCTACACGCATGCCAGTCGAGCAGCGGAGGCGAGGGAGCACGTGTACGGTTCGCTGCGTGGGTCATCTCCCACTGAGACGTTCACCACTACAACGTTGCCGATGTTTTCAAACTTGCAGACGTCGATGCCGTACGTGACGACCACAGCATCGCCGTCGTTCGTGAATAGCGGCAACGCTGGCCAAACCCCGCGCGGCAGCCGCAGCAGCGCTGGCGACGCAGGCGTCTTTGGCGCAGGCGGCGGCACGGATATGCACTGCGAGGTTATAGGGACGGTTCAAACGGTCTCTGCAGATGCGAGTAGTCCGCGCGTTGTCCCGGCCTCCGACGCTGACGCGAGGCTGCCTAAATTGCTGGAGAGCAGCTTCACCATTGAGTTGGCGTTGCCAGATCTGGAAGCGGCGGCCTTGCGTGGCATGGACACGACACTCGCGATGGTAGTCTTGCTGCCGCTGAGCTTCGACTACTTGCGGCTCGGTGTCCCAAATGACCCTGACCAGCCATCCATCCTGAGATCGGTGCTGGCGCGCAGTATTGGCCAGACGCACGTGGAGACGGCCGCTGCGGCAGCGCTTGTGTTCGGCAGCGGTGTGGTGCCGGTCGAGTTCACGGAGCCGCTACTCTGCCTCTCCTCCACCTCGCCGCTCAGCAACGACCGCCTTGTACTGAATCTATCTCTCACCAACGTGACGGCGAGCGCCGCACGACTCTACAGCACTTCGCTCGATCTCCACTCCTCCTGCGTCTTGCGCGGCGCGGAGGTTGGCGGCGGCGCTGCGGCGTCGAAAGAGGAGGCCGAGGCGCGCTTCACCGCGAGCCCGCTGTGGGGCGAGCTTCGTCCTGGCGCCAATTTGTCCAGCATGCGCACCATTGACCTCCTCACGAAACTCGTCACGGTTACGCCCGTCCTCGTAGGTGAGGAGCGGCCGCCGTTCATTCTGCACCCTGGTGAGACGTACTCGTTTGAGTTCGTCATCGAGGTGCTGCCGCAGCTCTGCTACCTTCTTAACTCGAGCTCGCTGGAGTACGTATATGAGCGCTACTACGCCGTTCCGCATGGGATGACGTCGCGTACGCGACAGGAGGGTGGTGCTGCGAATGGCGGTGGCGACCGGTTCGGCGAGGTCGCCGCGCAAAACGCGCCGTCGCGGGGTGGTGCAACAACGTTCTTCAGCAACGGCTCTGTGGTGACGGACTGCTACGGCGAGGTGGTGTCTGCGAATGAGCTGCGTCGGCTGTTGTCGTTCTCCTACGTGTCGCATATGTATGTGTACTATGACCTGGTGATGGAGGGCGGCTCGGCACCGTCACGCGTGGGTGAGCAAGAGGGTGAGACGACGCGCCGCCCTCACGTGGTGGGTCAGACCACTGGCGCGGGCCTGTATCTTCGCTTCCCCGCCCAGTGGTCCTTCAGCGCCTGATAGACAGTAGGCTACACTATAAGAGAAACAAACAAACAAAAAGCTCAGGACTTAAAATCGATGTTTTTTTTTCTTTTGCGCTTTAGAGTTTCCACTGCGAATGCAATACAACACAGCTACGACAACTGAAAGCAAACAAACAAACGCCAAAAGAAATAATCCAATGTTTTCACGGCTGCGATCTGAGTGCAGGGGGACAAGTATCACCGGGTCTCTCTGGTGCAGTCGCCTGTCGCCACCGACACGCTACAACCTTGTTGGTATGCTAGAAGTAAGCGAGTTCAAAAAGCAACCACTATTTCCCTCTTTTCTTTAATAGTGTACGATATGAATGGAACGATGAAATGAGGAAGATGAGATCTTCGAGGACGAGGAGTGAGGCCCCGTCTACATGAATGATTTTTATATATACATATATAAACTGTTCTCCTCGACCTTCTCCTTCGCCTGGTTCTTGATCTTTACAGAGTTGAATATGTTATCCCGCTTGTCCTTTTCTGATTCCGTCGAATGATCTCTGGTGGAGAGGAAGAAGTAGGGGATGAGAGAGGATGGTTTGTAAACCGATTGGTCGTAAATGCATTGTAAGCTTCCAGGCAGAAGTGTTTTCCAGCCTTTGAAGCCGGGAGGAGCATCTTCCGAATCTCAATGTAGCGCCAAGTTAAGTGTTTGCTTTGACTCACGACGGGGGACATAAACTTCCGGTCCTCATGCCTCTTTGAGCTCCTGCCTTGCAGGACCACACATCCGAGACGCAACGTTACCCCGCGACGCCTGTATCGGGATGTTACCCCTACTCGGTGCATCCGCCAGATTTTGCTTCCTATTCAATGGAAGAAGAAGACAAATCATACCTTTCCGTCAACGGTAGCAAAATGTGCAGTTTTGCCGTGATCGCGGCGCTTTTCGTGAACCGTCGCCGTATGGTCGCGAGAGCAGATGTGTTGCCGATGCGGATGTGGACGTGAACCCATCTTTGGATTGCATCTCGCATCTCAGACAACACCAGCTCAATTGCGCGGGTCTCCGCCGCATTGTTGTTTGGGGCCGTGTGTGGCTAACAAACGCCGACGATCGTGGTCGCCTTGGTGTGCCTGCTGATACACACACGGCTCCCTAGCCGTTCGGCGTTGCATCACTGTACAAGTCGTACAGCGGTGGCCTCTGGAAGCGAGCTCGGAGACGGCGCGGTGTGTTGGCTGCTGCTGCTGCCCGCCATCTGCGCAGTTCTACCTGTGCGCTGGGCGGTAGCGATGCCGCGTCACCGAAGCGTATGAGTCCTCGATTGAGGCGTGCCGAGATGCGTCGCGCTGCTTTCAAAAGCCACCAGTAGTGGTGGATCGGCAACGCCAAAACGCGAGCACAGAACCACAAGCGTCCCAGAAGTTTCCCAAGCTGTCCCACGGTGAGACGATCGTGCTGCTGCGCTCGTTCCAGGGGAAGGCCATGCGCCTTCGGTCTGAGAGCCACGCGGTGATTTTGCATGGTCGAATTGAATACCTGCAGACACGTATTCTGTGCTGCTGATTGTCTCGTCCGTGTTGAGCTTCACGCGCGCACCGTATGCGCGTCGGCGGAATGTCTCAAGGAAAGACTCGACGGCTTCTCGTTTTCCCACCCACCGCAGATAATCGATCCATGCGGTAGTGGTGACGCGCGGCGCAACCCATCGCTGTTGCGCATAGCGGTCGTCCCCGCCAAGAATCGACACCACTGTGTGCGTAATTTCGGGGCTTAGTGATAGTCCCATGGGTAAAAAGCGCATTTGCCAAATGCGACCGTAGCTGTCGCGGAAACGAAAAAGGTGACGGAAGCGTTTGGGGACGTGAATCTGGAAAAAAGAGCACGCCAAGTCACATGCGCCGCCCCAGTTGTGCGCGGCGACTTCCCAAGTGGCCGAGGGTAGTGGGACTTGTGGCTCCTAACCGCGTTCATAGAGCCATTCGTTCAAAGCCCGGGGTCACAGGATGAAGCGCAGGCGATCACCTGCAGTCTTCCTTTCCAACACTGTGAAAGCCGAACACAAACTCGTGAGGGACGCGTCCGCTACTGGTTCAACTATGTCGGCTTCCATCCGCTGATCGACCCAGCGACCGGCGAAAATGCCGCCCTCGTACTCATTGTGGGGCTCGTATTCCTCCAGGTACTGCCACAAGATGTCAAGGCGGTCCCGTACCTGGAATTGAGCGAGTTGTCGCACGTAAGGGTAGTCAAGGCGTCCTACCGATTGCACGTGAAGTGGGAGAAGTCGTTCTTCCATCGAGGTTGGAAGGCGCGCTTGTCAACGGCGGGGAAGCACGGAGTGGCCAGCTCCCAACGATGCTTCCTCCGCGTCGTCCCAGATCACCCACGGCATCTGCGCTACAGCAACGCTGTCAGCTTTGAGATGCCGATGAGTCGCGCCAGGTTTGACATGTTGGACAGGTAGCTCATCGTAACCGAGGGAAGAAATTGAAGACTCGTGGCGTGGCGCGCGAGCACGCCGAGGAGATACAGCGGGATCTCCTTGCCTTCCACTGCTTTCACTACGTGTGCGAGGGCCCCTCGTTTCACGCTGTGTGCCTTGTACCCGTAGGGGCGGAGCAGCGCCCGTATTGTCGTCGTTACGATCGGGAACACGCGCGTCTTCCCTGCAATGCGTCGGCTGCGGAGAACCAGAAGCAGAAATGTAGCAATTTCGTCGGTAAGCTCGCCCTCCACGTCCGCCAGCAATTCCGGCCGCGTCACGCGATGACGCGACGTCTTCGTCGGTTGCCGATATTCATTGTGATCCTGCGTGGCGACACATGCACAAATGTGTTCTTCACGCACCGGAAGATGTCGTCCCACCTGCTGGCAGTTTTCCACGCCAACAACATCGCGATCCTTGTCCGTGGCTCCTGAGCGTTTGCTGCCCCGACAAGTACATGTTTCGGAATTGGAGGGGATGGGCGTCGGGGAGCTGTCGCGCCGATGCCGCGCTGCGCGTGTGCCAGCAGGCGCAGAACTTCGCTGGGCAGTCCCATGCGCTTCCTGAGATTCGCCATGCTGCTCGCATATCCCACCTTCGTCGACGGACGAACTTCCATGTTGTTGATGAACAGGGCCGCGGACCTGTCGGACATGGGGAGCCCCCTCATGGCTGCGTACTGGTAGAAGCGGCTTCACAGACTGGAGTATTGCTTCCACGTTCGTTGCGTTCAGAGGCCGTTTCGCAGTGCCTCGGTGAGGTCGGCGATGCTGGCTCTCAGCGGCTTTACGAGCGGCATGCGTGACGTGCGGGTCGCTGCCTGCTCCTGTGCGAGGGCGTGAACCATGAAGTTCGAAGCTGCGTGCGTGTCGTTTGACGCCAGTAGCGCGAGCTGCGTGCTCAGCGGAAGGGCAGGTAGTGCCGCTGGAGCCTTTGTCGTGCCAGTTGTTGCGAGCGGGTCGCCGCTCTGTGTTGTTGGAGGGAGCAACTGCGCCACGTTGTACGACTGTGGCTCGGTTGCTGTCTGCCTCGTGACGTACGCAGGTCCGGTTAACGGAACTGTCGCGGGGTGCGTACTTACGGTTGGGGCGTTTGCGAGATCTCTCAGATTGCCGAAGATGCTGCTCAGATTGTCGAGTCTCGTCTCGCCCGGCGTTTCCATTCAGGCGGCGCCGCGACGGCCGCCGTATGGGTTTTTTGTACGGGAGTTGGTGGATGCGGCAGACGAGGTGTGAGACGACGGTCCGGACTTCACCAGACCTTTAATCTTGCTCTGGCGGTTTCTCAACCATCCGATGCAGAGCATCGCTTGCCCCTACTGCGCGTCCTCAGCCCGCAGACATCTCGCCGACAGTCCATGCCAAAGCCAAAGCAACCCATCCGACCTCTACACCCGCCGCAGCGAGCACCGCGACGCCTGCCACTCAGGGTCGCGGAAGGGGACGTGCGGCGGCACCACTCGCACTCACCAATTCCTCAGCACCAGCGGCGACACCAGGAGTAGACCCACGACCTCTGCAGCCACGAGCAGACACGGGATCTGATTCAGAGAACACTTCGTCCGAGAGCGACAGCGAGGAGTCGTCCGTGTCGGCTCACAGTCGGGGTAAAAAAAAACCCGGCACCGTTTCGTTCGCCGACGACATAATTGTCAAGGCGTTCTCTTTCTTGGAGGGCCCGACGACGCGGCGGTCCATGATCAGCCTCAACGGAGACACGTCGCTGGTGATGCTCCTGCTATTGGCGAAGACCGTGCCCTCGCAGCCGACGCCGACTTCGCCTTTTTACGACCTTTTCTGCACGCGCCGCAACGCGTTGGAGGAGTACTTGAATTTGTTTTACAATAAGACGTCCTTGCTGGACGATGATGGCGAGCCCAACGAGTACTTTAAACACTTCAAGGGCCTGGCCACAGACCTCGCGAATGTGTCGGCCCAGCAACACCACCTCAGCCAGCGCGGTTTGGCCATCAAAGCCGAGCAAACGTTTCCTACGGAGACGCTTGCGTTGCTGCGGTACCGCGAGGGGACGAAACACGTTGCCTATGTGGAAGACGCTCCGCGACGCCGCCAGAAAAAGGGCTCAAATTGGAGGCGCAGCAAACAAGGTAACGACGATGAGAGCCGCTGGACCAAGCAACGCCTGGGACCAAATCAGGTTGGACCAATGCAGCATGGGCATCCAGCGTGTGGACTCGCCTGCGAAACGCAGGCCTTGGCGGAGAAGATTGCGGCGCTTACCAGGGCGCTGGAACAGCGGTTCGCGGATCCTGGTAGTGCTATGACCGAGGTACGTGAATAGTAGCGACGCCTGTTTGCTAACAGGAAGGGGATAAGCGCCTATTTAAACCGTTACTCCAGAGCCTTGATCAGCGTCGCGACCTGTTCGGCCGGAGCCTTCTCGTTGTCTATTGTCGACACGTTTGACGCCTTAACCATCCGATGCAGAGCTTCTTCACCGGCGTGAGCTCGCATCTCTTCCACCAGGAGATTGGCGGCAACGTCTTCTGTGCTGCGAGAGGTAATTTTCGCTGTGGTGCGGGCTGCGGCCGCGTCACTCTGCGCAGTCGCCACTGAACCCTGAAAGGCAGTCGTGGCTGTCTGTGTGGCAGAGATCTGCGGTGCCTGCATGCCCGCATTCTCTTGCGCTGCGCCAACTGCTGGTCCAAGATTAGCCGCGGCGGTGGATGCCTGCTGGTAAAGATATTCTACGCGCGCGTCTACAACAATCAGGGTAGTAGCGGTGTCAGCCCGCGTGGACACTAGCTCCGACAAAGTGGTTTGCTACCTCTCCTTGTTCAAGATGAGCCGCTGTCCTACCACCCCAAAGAGGCGGTGGATGTCCTCGATGGACAATTGAGCAAAATCCTTGTAAGAGGATAGTGGCTGCTGTCCGAGAGCGGGCACCTCGCTCAGCCGTGGAGGTGAAGTCTCTCGTAAATGAGAGCAGAATTCACGTTCTGCCTCACTAGGAACGGCTCATCGGTGACGTCAGTCACCCAGCGCCGCCCACCATTGCCATCGATCGTGTACCAGCTGTCCTGTTGGACATGGTTGTCCCGTGTGATAACGCAGACGGCAGGTCGTGCGCCTGTCCCACTGTCTAAGGCAAACGAGACGGCGGCAGCCGGAAGGTTGAAAGTCATGGAGTGCGTGTGTAGACAGTGGTGTATAAATGGGATAATGAGGAAAGAAGAGGCCCGCCTTGTGATAATAATATAAAATCTAAAAAGAGGTGCCAACTCCTGCCTCATGCAGCGAAACTAGAGGACAACACTGAGAGGGAAGGAGAGAACAGGAGAGTATCGACAGGCCACATTCATCATGGGCGACAAGTCGAAATATCAAAAAGTTTTTTTCGGATTCTCAATTTTATTTTTTGTTTTTCCACTCACCCACCACCGTGGTTGTCCATTACGACAGATATCCCTTGGTGCACTCAAACCAAGCTATCTTGTTGACCACTTCGTGCGTGCTACCTAGTATAGTAAAAAAGAAAAAAAAAGTGTGAATTCTCGCCGAGTCCTGGCACATTCACTCCCCGTTGTAGAAATGAATCGCGAGCTTGGCAGGCGGACGCTGCGTGGGGTGTTGAGGGAAAGAATTAAAGAGTTTCGTCTCGCGAGGAATTTAGTTTTAATGATGTCAGAAAACGCATCTCTAGAGAATCGTTCTTGCCTTTTGATTCTTCTATTCGTTCAAATTCCGACGTGTCACCAAACGATGAATGTGCTCCTGATAACCTCCTGTTTTCTTCTCCCCTTTCCAGTCTCATCTTTTCCACCAATTGATTGAAGGTTGTGGCTCGCACGTTCTCGCTCCGCTTCCCCGCACCAACACGCACATTGACAGAGTAGTCTACGTTCCGACGTAGTCGCCACTCTCCCTCCTTCTCTTTACCGCGAAGACAAAGGTGTGTTGTTTGACATCTTTTCCCAGATAGCTGCGCAGTACTAGGACACCGTTCGCATCTCGCTGCGAGCCCTTCATTATTGTTTTTGTTTTCGTTTGCTGTTGTTTCCGCGTGGCTTGTCTTTGTGTATTTAGCTGAGAAACGCTTAGGTGAAGCAAAGCAGAAGGAATGCAGGTGCGTCGCGATAACTTTCCCGCGGTGTTCCCGCACTTTAAGGAGTTGCTGGAAACATGCGACTTCTACGCGATGGATGAGGAGATGACGGGAATTAATGTTCCCGAGGTGACCGAGTCGATCACGTTCTCCCCGCACGATGCGTACAACTCGAAGCGGCTGGCAGCGAGTCGCTACTCGATTATTCAGGTGGGCGTGTGCCTTTTCCGCAAGGTTCCCTCGACGTCGCCGGTGGCACACTACGTTGCGCACCCGTTTAACTTTCTGCTCTTTCCGCAGTACGCGGATGACTACACGGCGGAGGAGCGGGCGGGCGATGTGGTGGTGAGCCCGTCCGCACTGGCCTTTTTGCGCAAACACGGGATGGACTTTCAGAAGTGGGTTTACTCGGGTATGGCCTCCTGCGATGCGACGCGGGAGACGGCGCTGCGAGCCCGCTTGGCTGCAAAGGGCGAGTCGGTAGTGGCGGCTGGTGGCAGCAGCAGCGAGTCGGCTGCCTCAGTAGCCGGGGCGGCGGCGCCGCTATTCACGGATGCGGAGACGGCGTGGGTGGAAGAGTCGCGGAAAGTGGCAGCGGCGCTGGTGCGTCGCGTGGAGGCTTCGTGGGCGGCAGCGGTGTCTGCCAGTGCGGGCCGGCGACCGTTTCTGTCGTCGCTAGCCGTCGAGGGTGGCAAGGAGGCGGTCTTGCCCGTGCAGTCGAGTCGCGCTGCTCGTGAGCATTTGGAGCAGCAGCTGAAGCGTGAGTATCCGCAGTTGTCTTTCCGCACGCGCCGCGCCGGCCCCAGCGGACAAGTTGTGACGCTGACGGTGCTGTCCCCGGAGGAGCTGACGAAGCAGGCGTGGAGGGCGGCGCAGCGCAGCGAGCGTCAGCTGCTCGACACGCTGGGTTTTCGTCTTGTGTTCTCGGAGCTGGTACGGAGCAAGAAGCCGTGCGTGGGGCACAACTGCTTTGCGGATTGGCTTTTCCTGATGCACGCGATGGATGGTGAGCTGCCAAAGCAGCTTCCACAATGGAAGGAGCGTGTGCGTGGGCTCTTTCCGTGCATGTGGGACACGCGCTATGTCGCGTCGCGGCAGGACATCTTTCCACGCGGTCGTTTTGGGTCGATCAGCTTGGGCGGCTTGTACGACGCCTACGCTGGTGCGTCGCCGCACTGCACGGTGGAGCTGCCGCTTGGCTTTGAGGGCTACAGCCCGATGACGTTGCTGGGCACGTCGACGGCTGGCGGCGGGAATGACCCAGCGCATGAGGCGGGGTACGACGCGCTGATGACCGGCACGGTGCTGCTCAACCTGCTGGGAGAGGCGGGCTACACCCTTGAGACGGCGCCGGCTGACTTGTGCAACAAGATCGCCCTCTTTCGCTCTCTCTACGCGGTGGACGTCCGTGATGGGCAGGCGGACGAGTACACGGCGGAGGCGGGTGTGTTGGACATGCAGCATGCCGCGACGATCAAGACACACCACCTAGAGTCGTGCCTGGCGACGCAGGACGTGGTTGATGTTGCCCTGTACTCGGTGACAGATCAGCGCACGTTGGGTGTGCTGCCGAGGCAACTCTCTTCTTCGGCCGCGCCTGCGGTGCCGGTGGAGACGATTGTGCGACGT
>JASAOD010002010.1:0-192500 GCA_030849845.1 Crithidia brevicula | reverse complement strand
CCCTCACACCTTACAGCGAGAAGTAAGCACCGCATTAGAATTGTAAAGCTCATCCTAGTAACGCATGTCCGCGCGCACACTTTGTTCGACTTTCAGAAAACAACATCCCGATTGTGCGGCCCTTTTCCATTTTTTCCTTTTTTATGCGCTCACATGTCTGCTAAAAGCAGCGGCAATCTCTCGTGCCTTCTCAGCGGCGCTGCCTTCGGTACACCCGCACAGGTTTTGTCCCGCCCACAGCTGCGAGTAGTCGCCGCGGCCCGCCGCCTCCGCCTTTAGACGTAGGTCAACCAAGTACGACGGGCCCGTCGTGTAGGCGGGGCCATCCACGCGCATCGCTCCCACCTCCGCCATGAGCCGGTTGCACAAGCCGCGTGCCGGCCGCCCAGACAGGATGTTTGTCACCCGCGTCGCCGGCACACCGCTCGCTCGCGCGTCCTGCAGGGCACGGCGGTGCACGGGCGACGTTTTCGCCTCCGAGGTGCGGAGAAAAGACGTCCCGACCTGCACACCGTCCGCACCCAGCGCCATCGCGGCCCGGGCGGTGGCGGCATCCACAACGCCACCCGCCGCCACCAAACACGCGTCTGGCCCAAGCGCCGCGCGCACCTGCGGGACCAGCGCAAAAGTCCCGGGTTGCTCCTCCACGCGGCTGCGCGGCAGAAAGATGCCGCGATGGCCACCAGCCTCCGCGCCTTGGCACACCACGATGTCCACGTCGCGCTGCTGCAGGTACACAGCCTCCTCGACGGTCGTCGCTGAGCACGACACACAGAAGCCACAGCCGCCCTTGGCCGCACGCAGACGCTCCCACAAGTTGTCCGGAGGCAACCCAAAGTGAAAGGACAGCAGCAACGGCGACTTGCACCGCGAGTCCATCTGAGCCTTCAGCAGCACCTCCAGCTGCTCCGCCGTAAAGTGCGTGGGCTTCACGGCAGCAAGTCGCGCCTGCACAACTTCGGCGGGGTGCTCGATGCCTTCCTCAGCGTAGAACCGCTGCAGGCACGCCAGCCACGACGACGAGAGCGCGGCCTCGGTCTTCGAGGGAGCGGGGTGGCAGAAGAAGTTGTAGCACAACCGGTTCTCTACGTTGTCCCTCACCAGGGCATCGAGCTGCGCCGCTGGCATCCCGCTGCACGGCACACCGCCCACAGCGCCGACGCTGACCACCGCGCGGGCAAGCCCGACATCGCCGTAGCCCAGCATCGGAGCCCCAATCAGCGGCAGCGTGCAGTGCGCTACTTCACACAAACGGTTTCGCATGGCTGCCAAGACGGGAGAAGAAAAATGAAATACTACTAATACAGTATACAATAATTTATAAACAGACACCTACCGATAAATGGGAAACCCAACCACAACTGAAAATGGAAAAAGCGAGGTGCGAACTTCCTTGGTGCTAGGTGGAAGCGATAATTTTTTGCGTGGAGCGACTCATACTGCAGGTTCTTTTGGAAGGAGGTATTGGAATCGATGAAAGGAGAACCAGCATACAGGGACAAAGGGATGAGGGAAAGGAAGAGAGGGTACGGAAAAAACGAAGAAAAAGCGTGGTCGACTGCGGCAGTTATTATGAGAATACCTTGGGCTGCACTTTCGTTAAAGAACAAGTTGTTGTGTTCTATTAATATTATTATTATTATGCGAGTGCTTACGCGCACGACTGAAGTTCGGCTACGCTTTTAAGAGAGATGGTTAGAGATACATTTGTCACTGGACATCAATGGTCAGAGTCGAACAATCTATGAGCAAAATAAGGAGAAATACAATAAGAAGAGGAGCGTGGACAATAACGGACAAGAACACAGCTGCCTTGCCGTATCTCATTGTTGATCCGCGTTCGTCTCTTCCTTGCCAAGTTGCGTTGAAACAGCAAAGCACACACACACACATACAACACCCCGAACAGAAAAAGTGGAAGTAGCGAAAAAAAAAAAAAAAACACTTCAATTAATCAGCCAAAAGAAATAAAAAAGCATGCTCTAAACTACATGAAGCTCGACAGGAATTCCTTGCAGTACCAATAACCATGTACAACGAAGCATCAACACGAAAAACTCTGGGTTAACAACACTAAAGAAATAAATCAACAAGAATTAGAAATCGAAGTCATCATCTTGCACCTCTTCCTCCACACCACGGCGACGATCCAGCAGGTCGCGGCCGTCATTCAGCTCCTCATCCTCGGAGGTCTCATGGTTTGCGACCGCCGGAGCGTCGGGCAACGTCTGCCGGGACTCAGGCGGAGACGTGAGCTCCCCACCCCAATCGTTCTGCGGCCGCTGCTCTTGGTCCTCCTGCACAGCGGCGTGCTCGTTGTCCACGCCGTCCGTCTCATCCGCCGCACTCTTCATCTGCTCCGAGGTGGATGTGGCCGCAACAGGGGCAAACGGATTGTCGTGAGTGGACTCTGCAGGAGTAGAGCCCTGGCCTAACCACTCATCCTTCTCAGACGCTGAGGCCACACTCGCGCCGTCGTGCGCGGCAAACGGATTAGCGGCACGTTCAGAACTAGGAGAAGAGGGCGGCGTGTCGTCTGTGGCCTGCGCAGACGCGGAGGGCGACAGCTCTCTCCACTGCTTCTCCTCCTGACCCTCGTCTTCGCTTGTTGCTGCGCGAGAAGGAACAGCTACTCCCGATGCTTCTTGGTCGAGCTCAGATGCGCTGGCATGTGGAGAAAGCTCTGCTGGTTCCGGAGCAGCAGCAGCAGCAACCTCAACAGCTGGTGTGTCTTCGCCATCTTCGTCGCTGCTCGCAGGTGTAGCCAATTCATCCTCGGCGTCCAGCACCGCTTTCTCACTTTGGGAAAGACTTTCTTCATCTGCTTCATCGTGCGCTTGCGCTTCTGGCAAGACAGGAGACTCGATGGACTCCGCCGCACTCGCGGAGTCGTCCAGTTCGTCGTCGTCAACGAACTCAGAGGGCTCCGCAGGATGAGGTGCGGGTGCACCCTCGGCCTCTTCAGCTACAGGTACGTCGACAGCGCCATCGAGCTCGTCCTGTCGTTCTGATACTTCATCGTCGTCCTGCTGAGACGGCGAGGGCGGAGTCGCTGCGGCTGCGTCGGGCAGGTCCTCCTCCTCCTCCAGTGACCCGTTGTCTTCTTCCCCTGCTGACAATTCCTCCGCGTCTGATAGAGCATCGGAGGTTTGTGTCAGGTGGTCTGCTGCATCGGGAGCGGCAATGGCATCAAACGCGCTTTCTGCCTCAGGAACCACAGCCGGTGACGCATCTTTTTCCTCCTCCAATTGCGGCAGGGCAGCAGCCGTAGTCTCCTCTGCGCCAGCATCGCCCTCTTGCTTCTCCTCAGCCTCTTCGTGCGGCGGGGTGGTGTCCTGCAACGCTACCGCTGCGTCCTCTGCGCTCTGGACGTCCACCGCGGCACCTTTAAGAGCATCTTCCATCGAGTCACCGCGGTCGGACTCGCCGCGTTGAGAAAGGGAGTGCGCAGAGGCGTCGCTACCGCTTGCGGAAAGGTGGTGCGGCGCAACAGGCACCTCCTGCGCATCTGACGGCTGCTCTTCCACTTCTTCACGTACATCCTCCCTCGCCGCTCCACTGGCAGCGTCGGCCTGGTCAGGAAAGGAGGCCTCTTCCTCCTCCTCGTCACGCTGTGCCGCGGCAGAGGGCTCCAAAGGCTCTGAAGGTGGCGACGGAGCCGTCGCAGTCGCTTCGCTGTCGCCTTCCGGATCCTGGAACGAGTCGTCGCCACCTGAAGCACCACGCGCGTCGCCGTCGCCGTCTCCCTCAGTCGAGTCCTTACCCGAAAAGCGCTTATGCAACGCCTGCGCACTGGATTCGTGGGCATCAATCTCCTGGTCCATTGCAGCAGCTGGTTCAGCCTGCGCACCGTCGTGCTCCGGCGCCGCGGAGGACATTTCAGACCTCTCGCCCTCTCCATCCGCGTCGTCCGCGTGAATGCTTTCGTGCGGCGTGTCAGCCAGTTGGTCGTGTGCTGCGCCGCCGTCTTCTTCGCTCTTCTCCACATGCTCCACCGCGTCACTGTCGGGCGACACCAGCGGATGCGTGGAAGCCGAAGGAATGGCGGAAGACTGCACATCAGGGTGAACACCAGAAGCGGGCAGTTCCGGTTCCTCACCGTCTTGGCTGCTGAAAAGGGAGCTCTGCTCCGGCGTGGGCTCGTGTGGGGGAGACGGAAGAGCCGGTGCAGAGGCTTCCGACGCCTCAAGACTGTCTGAAGCGGCTTCTTCCATTGCCGACGCAGGGCGTTCACCGTCGCCGGTTTTCGCCTTCTCCTTCTCCCCTTCTTCCTCCTGCTCGCTTAGCTGCACCGCCTCGGCGGGTGGGTCGATGTCAGACGCACGTGCAGACGACGACTGTGAGAGAGAAGCCGCAGCCTCGTCCGGTGCGTCCTCCGCGGCGTTGGGAACACCGCCTGCGTCGACCTCGGACGTAGACAACTCATGTTGCGGCGCTACCATCGGTGGCACGCCTGCGCTCTCAACAGCAGAGGACGCGGCGGACTGTTCCTTTCCGTCCACTGGCGTTGCGTCCTCTTGCTTGTCTGTGTCTGCTACCGAACCTTGCGTGTCGGCGAGACTGCCGTTGCTGTTGGCGGATGAGTCAGCTGGTGGGGGCACTTCGTCAGGGGTAGAAGGAGCGTCACCGCGATGCACTGACTCATCTCCGTCTGCGTCCTCTTCCTTCTCTGCGGCTGCGAGTGGCGGCGACAGTGGTGGTGATGCCGTCAGTGGCGTTGTATGTGTCGAGGCTCTCGCCTCCACGAGGCGGTCCTCCTTGAAGTCGCCGGCAGCATCAGAGTCTGGGACTGAAGCATGAGATACCGCGTTTTCTTTCTTTTCTTCACCCACGGATGCCTCGCTTGCTGCAGTGGAATGCCCGGATTGCAAAGAATGATCATCCGCGACGGCTGCTGCGGGTTGGCGAGGCGGTGTGGAGAGAGACGCGGGCGTGTCAGCCCCGCTATTCTCGTCCGCCACCTCCTTTCCCTCCTCCGGAGCGCGCTCGCTGGCACTATCCAACGAGTCCGTTTCAGAAGCCTCAGAAACCTCAGGAGCGTCTGCGACGCCCTCGCGCATTTGGGGCTGCGCGAGGGCGTCCGCCGAAGAGCTCGACGTCAGCGGTGCGTGCACTGCAGAAGGATCCACCTCTTCTTCGCTCGTCTCTCCGCTCTCACGCTCAGACTGCACCTCTGCTGCCTCTTCGACGGGCGGTGATGGTAGCGATGGCGTGCCCTCCTCTGCCTCCGCCTCTTCTACTTCTGGGCGTTGCAGCGAGGAACCCTCTGAGGACGAGCCGTGCTCATCCGCAATCTCTCCAGAGGCCTCTGCCTGTGGTTCAGAGGGGTCAGACATCGCCGTCAGCGCGGCTGAAAGCTCCTTCTCCGCTTCTTCGTCGTCTCTAGCGCTCTCCAAGTCGAAGTGCGCGCTCGCATCTCCCACGTCGTCGTCCAATACTTCCTTTTCCTCACTTTCGGAAGCGGAGTGGACAAAGGCCGGAGGTGTCGCCGCCTTCTCCTCTTCCCCCGCTGTGCCCTCGCTGAAGTCATCCGCGTAGCCTTCCGAAGCCGTTTCTTCTACCACCGCAGCAGGGGACTTCGCGGAGGAAGCGGAAGATGTCATTGAATGGGCCCTAGGCTCTTCTTGCTGAGGCTCTGACAGTGCCTCTTCTTCATGCACTTCGAACGACTCTGCTTCCGCGCTGGAGGTGGCGGCGGAGGCCGGCGTGTGAGGGCGTACGAGGTCGACTTGCTGCTGCTCCTTTACTGAATCCTCCTCCGCACTCTCCGGGTCCGACATCGCCTCAATCACTGCGTCGACTTCCTTGACACTCTCATGTTCAGAGGCGGAAGGAGAGAGTGACCTCGCCACGGGAGCATCGACATCCGGTGCCGCGTCGCTGAAGTCGTCGTCGTAGGCTTCCTCTTCTTCCTTGGAGGCATTGCTTGACGCTGCTACCGGCGCCGCTCCGGCTTCAGCCTCGGCCGCGCTGGGGGTTGGCGGTGCTGGTTGGTCAGCTGCGTTTACGCTACCACTCTCAGAGGCATTCTGATCGGCATCAGCACTGCCTGCATCGGCATCTGGTTGAATTGCAGAGGCAGAAATCTCGCTCATCGCGGCCGGGGCTTCCTCATCTTCCTGCACAGCATCAGACCTGACCTCGCTCTCAAACCCATCTTCGTCGTAGTCATGCTCGCTTGCATCGGACGTGGCGTGCGGCGTCGGTGCACGAGGTGGGGCAGAGTCCACGGAGGACGCGGACGGCGAAGGAGTAGCGTGCTCCCGTGGCGCAGGCGGAGGCACCAACTCGTCGTCAGCCTCATCTTGCCAGATGTCGCTTGCAGCACCCACTGGTGCTGCTTGCGCGCTCTCAAAGGCGGCGGAAGGGGACGGTGTTTCCGTAGGGTGGGGAGCCTCTGATTTGGCTTTGTCCTCTTCCTCGTCTTCATCGCTTGAGAAGGATTCCCATTCGTCGTCATCGTCATCGTCGCCGTTGTGCTCGTCAGCAGCACCCTCTGTGCGCTCTTCTACCGGAGTTGCGGCGCGGTCTTCTGGCGCGGCCGCCGCGTCCGACTTTGTTTCGTCCTCTGCGGCTCCGCTCTCGACTGCCGGAAGGTCGTGGGCGTCGCGGTCTTGCGATGGGCGATCCTCTTCTCGCTCCTTCGCATCCGCATCCGCATCCGCATCTTCTTCTTGATTCTCTGAGGCTGCGGAATCTGATTCAGCATCGGCATCACTAAAGCTGTCCTCGCTGGCTCTCAAGGACGCATCGCTCTCGAGGGCAATCGGCAGCACCGGCGGAGGCGGCGGCGAATGCGTTGCACCACCGATTTGAGTGGGGCTGCCCAGATTATTGTCGTGCGCTTCTTCTTCCCCTTCCACCTCCTCCCTCTCCTCTTCTCCTTCCTGCTCTTTATTCTCTTTCTCTGCAGAGGAGGCAAACGTGCTGTGCTGTGACGCAGGGCCAGAAACCTCTGCTTCGTCAACGCTGGCTGCGGCTGCTGCTGCTTCGTCGTGGTTGTGATCGATCGTTACACCACCGCGATGCACATACGACTCCGCCGCGGAGGATTCGCCCGACTCAAGCGGGGTATTGACGTGCTCTGCTGCCTCCTTGCCGGGCTGCGTTGCCGCCAGGGCTTCGTTGCTGCTGTTGGCGGCGCTTGATGCCGCCAGCAGCGCACTGGTCGAGCTCTCACGGTGGCTGTCGAGCGGCTCGGTCATGATGGGCAGCACGACCGGAGGGCCGTGTGCAGGCGGTCGAGCCGCTTCTGGAGGCGGAGACCTCGACGAAGAGGTGGAAGAGGAGGCGAAGGAGTCCTCGTAGTCGTCAGGCCTTTCATTGGCACTGTACTTTTGGCTTTGCGCCTCCACCTCTTCCTCCTCTTCCTTGTCACTTTGAGTATGCTCAGCATCAGACTGGTCAGATGGAGTCCTATCGTCGCGGTCATCGTCCGCGCTGTGCTCAGATGCGGAGCGCCGGGGTGACCGCGTCACCGCTTCCTCCTCTCCACTGAGCTCGCTTGGCTGGAAGGAGCTGCTCCTGTCATCGTCCTCGCGCTCGTCCTCTTCAGAGGTTGAGCGATGCGACAGCGACAGCGACGAGGAGGACGCGGACGACGAGGTCATGCTGCTACCCGAATTATTCTCGCTGCTGCCGCTGCTGCTGTGGGTCAGGAAGGCACTTCGCAGGTCGCGATGCGCGGCCGGTACGGGGGTTTTTGCAGGTGAGTCCAGTGCTGTGTCGTTCTCTTTTCTTGCTTTGTTGACAGTTTTGGGCGACTCATTCGACATCATGTCGCAGGCAGGTCGCTGCGACGGCGCAGAGGTGACCCGCGGTGGCCGAGCTGCGGTTGTCTGCCGTCCTGGCGAACAGCTGCGACTGCGACTCCTACTTGAGGGAAACACCGGTGTCATGCGCTCCTGCTGCACCTGCTCCTCCAGCGTCTCGCGATGAGCGGCACGGATCTCCAAATCATTTGTGTAAAGCCGCCGGATGAGTTGCCGCTGCTGCCGCCGCGTCAGCGTGCTGTAGCAGCTCGGCCGCTCTGGGTTGAAGCGCATCATCCTCCCTCCTGTGGTACGAGTCGTACCAATTGTGCTCACGGTGGCCCCTGTACGTCTGCTGGGCGAGGTGGCGCTGTGCAGTCGATTCACGGTGTGGCGAATCGCCTGAGGCGACCGCGTGGAGGCCATCGTTGGTGGATGCTCAATGGCATCCTCATCGCTGTCGCCACCGCGGCGCTGCTGCGTCCACGCCAGCGTAGGTGGCATCGGCCGAAGCTGGGCCTCTGCCGATGGCGCTGGCCGGCGAGGCGCGGCGCGTGGAGGACCGGTGGCGGGTCTGCGTGGTGCAGAGTGGGGCGGGCCACGTGGCACCGTCGGCAGCCGAGGCGTACGCTGTGCGGTGGAGGGAGACCGGACGGCCTCCGCGGTGCGAGGACCGCAGCTCGCCCCACGGCTTTGCGTCCCTTTAGCGCTTCCGTGCCCAGCGGCAAGGAGGAGCGTGATGGCAGGCGAAGTTTCTCCCACCGCTGTCTCATCTAGCGGTAGCCCACCCACCACGACAATGTCGCCAACGCGCTGGCCGCGTGTAGGGAGGCCACGGCGGAGTCGTGTGTAGTCCGGAGTGTAGGATGAGTCCTCCGCCGCGGCTCTCTCTGCCGCTGCCTTTGCGAAGGCGACGCGCGAGACGACGGCGCGCAGGCCAAAGCGGTTCGGCACCGGTGTGCAGTCCATCCTCACCTGGCGCCAGAACAGCGTGTCTGTGGAGAAGAGAAAGACGCCCAGCTGCGCCGATGCCTCGTCAACAGCAGCTGCGGACTCAGCCGAAGTCGTGCGGCCGCCAACAAGGATGAGCACGGGGCAGCCGTCGAGGTTGCAGGCAGCCATGTCCGCCAGCTCCAACGCGGGCGGGCGCAGTGTGCCATTCGGCTCCACGCGGCTCCACATGCGCGTGATCAGGTCCATCTTGTAAAAGTCCGCGACGGCAACAGCACCATGAGCCCCGTCACTCGCTGTCTCGTCGTCGCTGGAGAGGCTGATAGACGCAGAGGCACTCCTCAGGGTTGAAGCGGTGCCATCGGCTTTCGTCCACCCACCGAACACGTAGAGAGAAGTGGAGGCACTGACGGCCGCCACGTGGCCATACCGCGGCGATGGCGCGTCAGCGCCGAAAGACCGCCGTGCGCACCACTCGCGAGTTTTGATGTCGAGGTACAGCAAATCCCTGCACGAGCAGCACGTCCCCTTGCTCGACAACCCACCCAGCACCACAAGGTAGTCGTCGTGCAGCACCGCGGCATGGCGCCAGCGTGCCAGGTGGCTGCTGTCGCTCTCCATGGTGATCATTGAGGAGGAGGTGGCGATGGAGGCAGCTTCGATGATCGTGCAGTCCAGCTTGGAGCACACGAGTGTCGCGGTATCCATGCTCCACTCCAGCCGCCACACATCAGAGTAGACGCAGTTGCCCTTCACCTGCTCGTCCAGACCAGCGGCGGCATCCTCAGTGCGTCCACGGCCACCGAACACGTACACGGCACCGTCAGAGACGCGAAAGACGGCGGTGTGGCCGTATCGTGGCGGGAGAGGCTCGGTGCGGCTGTCGGTGCCGCGACTGCCTCGGCGCGCATTTAGCGGGAGCCAGCGCTGGCTGCCAACGTCCAGCACAAAAGCGCGAGAGGTTGCGGCGCCGGTGGTGGTGGAGATGCCGCCAAAGACGAAGAGTGAGCGCCCGTCAAGGCAGCGCGTCAGCGAGGGTTCGACCACCAGCGGCAGACTCTCGTAGGGGTGATGGGTCACAGCGGACACCACCAGCGGGCCTGGCTTTTGCTGAGCGCCGAGGCTTTGCTCCGTCAGCCCACGCTTCCATGCCGCCTGCCCCTCGTCGCGGCGCTGCTGCTCCGTGTCCGCAGCGATGGCGAGACCGCCATGGTACCACGTGAGCTCTGGCGGGTAGCGCCGGTGGCTGACGCCGGGAAAGAGTCGAGTGATGGCCGTCTCGGGCAGGAAGCTGTACAGCGTCGAGGAGCCGGTCACACTGTCACACACCACCTGCACTGTCGATGAAGCGTGCGAAGTGCACGTCTCGTTGCTGGCAGTGCCACCACTGGGCCGCAGTGGAGTAGGGCTGTAGCTATGGCGTTCATGCGGCTTTACAAGCTGTGCGGCTGCAGAGACTCCAGCTACGGCGGCACACGTCACGTTCACGACCGTCCGCGTCGTGTACGCGTCTCCAAAAACAAAATGCACCACGGCAACCTTGTGCGAGGCATCGGAAATGTAGGCGTTG
Source organism: Crithidia brevicula (assembly GCA_030849845.1). NCBI lineage: Eukaryota > Euglenozoa > Kinetoplastea > Trypanosomatida > Trypanosomatidae > Crithidia > Crithidia brevicula. The sequence continues at coordinate 182,228 of JASAOD010002010.1, read as the reverse complement.
TGGGCCACACCGGTAGGACCGAAGATGCGCTCGAGCAATTCGCCTGTTTCCTCAGACACGGTGGTAGCCTCTGGCGCTGCGGGAGTGGTGGTAATGGTCTCACGGAAGGGCTGCATACTGCGATCGGCCTGCTTCATCTGCACAACAAGCTTGTCGTAGGAAAGTCCTGGTAGCATCTTCTGCACCGTGTCCTCAGAGGGATCGGAGTAGTCCAGTGGCGTGCTGCTTGCCATCACCTCGTAGCCGCGCTCCGCCTCTAATACTGCCTGTGCGAGCGGCACGCTGCCCTCCGCACCGGCGCCGCCCGTCAAGTTGGGCGATGTGTCGCCTACATCATCCCCTGTGCGCCGCACCACGCAGCTGCACCGCAGCGCCCACAGACGCGGCGACGGGGTGTACGCTTCCGAGACGTGCGCCACCTTCCGCGGTAGCTTAATCCACTGCCCCTGCAGCTCCACGACCACGCCACGGCTGAGTCGGACAGTGCCACTCACGAAGCTCAGCAGGAGACGGTGCCGAGAGTGGCCTGGCCGCTCGCTGGAGGCGACCAGGGAGGACTGCAAATCGACTTCCGCGTAGTTGTCCACCCGCATGGCAACAGCGTTGACGCAGTGCGTGAACATCTCGGCCACCGCTGCGGTCGACAGCGTGGAGCTTTGGCGCTCGCCCGCGTCTTCGGTGTCGGCGTTAGATGCCTGTGTCTTTCTGTAGCGGTGAACCGCGCGTTTCCGCACTGCCACGACGCGGCGGCGCAACGCCTGCTCCGCCGCCTCCACCGACCTGGACTTCAGAGGAGACTCGCTCTCCGCCAACACCGCCGCGCCTGCAGGAGTTGCATCCGGCAAACACGCAATACACAAACGAGCTCGTGCGTTCTCGGTGGAAAGAAGCACCGGGGCACCTGTAGACACCAGTCGTCCGTGGACATCGGTGCGCAAGAGCGGGCTGCTGCCGGACGCGTGTGGCGAGGACGCTGGTGGTACCCAGGCACGCTGCACATCCGCAGCTGTTGGCACCTCCGAGGGAGAGGATGAGGACGAGGACGGGGTAGCCCACGCAGCTTCCAATTCCTCAGCGCTGCTGCCGCTTGCCGTGAACCACATCCGGAGATGACACGGAGCGGGTGGCTGAGGTGACTGCGTCGTGTTGGGCCCGCTGGCTGAAACGGGAGAGGGGACGATCCGCAACGAGCGCAGACAGAACACAGCGGACTGTGCGTCAAGTGAGTGTCGCCGCACCTCGCAGCTGACTTCGACCAACGCACCCAGAGGCGTCGCAGCTGACTGCAGGGAGATGGGGGCAGCGGCTGACATGGATGACGACGCAGACACGCATAACGTTGTCCTGACGCTGCTGGCGCAACCGCCGGAGGACGTCGCTGCCGCATCCGAGTACAGTTTAGCAGAGGAGCAGAACAACGCCCCGGACCAGGCGGATGCATCATCGCCTCCACCCATCTGCCTCTTGTCTTCAGCGCTGTTGCGACGGTGGTTGAGTGCGTCGTGCATGGTGCTGCGTGAGTTGCGGCGCGCGGACTGCTGTGGTGGTGGTGCGGGGCGAAGGCCTCCCGTTGTGGAGGGGGACGAGAACGATGCAGCGGGGATGAGAAGCAGCTCCCAAGGCAGACAGAAGAGCGCATCGGGGCTAGCAGCCGGCGTCGTTTCAGATAGCGAGGCCGAGGCGCTCGCTGTGGCGTCCTCCAGTGAGAGAGGAAGGAAGGAGCGGTAGGTGAGCCCAGCTGTTGACGTGGCAGCGAGGGAGGACTCCGCCAAGACAGCACCGGTCACTGCGTGTCGAAGGATGAGCGACCACGACGATGCAGGTGCCTCCTGCTGCGACGCGGGACTTGTATGCTGGGTAGGGGCAGGGGAGGTGGTGAAGACACTCGTCAAGAGAGAGGAGGGCGGCTTCACCGTCAGAATCACTTCACGCAGCACCTTCACGGACGACGCATTCTTGTCACCTTCTGGCTTGTCGGCGGCAGCGGCCGCGAGGAAGGGGCTGGGCAGCTGCGGGGCGAGCGTGGGAAGGCGCACCGACGCTGCAGGGGCAACGATGCGGTAATACAGTGTGACAGACGCGTGCTTGATGCTAGTGGCGCACGTCCACTCCTCCGAAAAAGACCGAAAGAGGATAGGCTCCACGTGCGAGAGAAGTTTCCGGCTACCCGTTTTGTGTTGCGGCTGCTTGCGAGAGTGCAGCGATGGAATGTGCACGGCGATATACCCAAGAGGGTCGACCAGGGACACGCAAAGCGGCTGTTGCACGAGCGCGTGCACCGGCGTTGCCGCAGCGAAGCGGTGCTGCACCGCACGCGTGTGTGAGGCCGGCGCCGCCACCCAAACGTGCGCAGGGGTAGTGCCTTGTACCTGCTGGTGGCTTGACTTTGTTTTTGTCGTTTTGCCAGCGGCGTCGTCCGCGACGAGAAGCAGCTGCAGCGTAGGCTCCCCAGGCTCATCGGCGCGGCATCGCAAGTTGAGCACGGCCTCGCGGTAGGCCCCGACCGTAATGAACGTCCATCGCGTCAGCACTACATCGCCGTTGGCGCCGTCGAAGCGCACCTCCTGCGTTGCCAAGGAGGCAGAAGAGCTTGGCTGCTGCTTTGTGTTGCTGCCCGTGTCCTCCACCTCTGCGTGTGCCGTCCACAGCACCGTAGAAGGTGTTGAGGCGTTTGCGGTCGCCACCGACTCCTTCACTGTGCAGACGGCACGCAGTGCTATCCGCCTGTCCACGTCCTTACCAAGTCCCTCAGCAGCGTCACCGTCGTCGCCTTCTCCAGCAGACGCTTTGATGTGATTTCTTCGGAAAAGGGTGGGGTGAAGCAGGGCTGGTGGGCTCAGCTGTGGCACCACCGCCGCCAAACTGCGAAGTGCCGGTGTGGTTTGAAAAGACACACAGGCCGTGGATGATGAGCTGTCAGCAGTGTGAGCATCAACGCAGACGGACACGATGCGGTGTGAGTCCGCTGCACCCCTGGTGCTCACTACGGCAACCACGGCGACCGACACAAGCAGCTCTCTGGCATTGACGCCGTCGAAAAGATTGTCGACGCACGGCTGCGGTGGTGGCGCCGGCGTGTGGGTCGTGTGCCCATTCGGCACAACACTCGGGACAACACTCGGAGGACGAGCAGTTGAGTTGGCGAAGTGAGTTGCGTGTGAGGGAGCAGACGTCGGTGGCTCCTTCGGGCCATCATTGCGATTACTAGAGTCCACTTTTGCGTTGGAGAAAGCAGAAGTGGGCGGGGGAGGCGGAGGCGGACGGTGCATCGCCTGCAGTGGCGCGTCATCGTCGTCGTCGCTGATGCGGACGGAGTTGTCTGTACTGTCCGCGGCTTCGTCCGCCTTCTTCGCCGCCAGTGCGTCCTCCATGACCGGGGCGACGGCCATCTGCACCGTGCTTCGTCGCGCACTGCGCGGGCGCTGCCGTCGCGGCGTGTTCGAGCGGGAGGACGAGTGGCCGACCGAGAGTGTGGCGGACGGCTCGCGGTTGAACTGCTCTTGGGCTCCGTCGCTCTCGCTAAACGACACCGCAGCAGCGTCCTTGCCTTCAGCAGATCCGCCGTGCATGTGCGACGGCAGAGACAGGGGACTAGCACTGGTGGTGAAGGGGGATTCTGTCCGGGGAGGAGCTTCGACCGCTATGAGTTGGGAGGGAAGAAGCGGTTCATCGTGGTGCGTGGCTTCGTCGTCCGCCGCGCTGCCTTCACGTTCGCCGTCGACGTCGGCCAACGGTTTGGCAGTGGCAGTGCTGCTTTTTCCGGTGACAGAGGTTGTGGGGTCGGCGCTGTCGCCGGGAGCGTCGAAGCGAGGCGCCGCCGCTGCTGCTGAGGGCGAGGGCTTGAAAGGCGTCAAGTCCGTCGAGCTGTTGGGCGTGGAATCCTCGTCCCCCAGCACCGCCGATGGAGGCGTGTGTGACGCCCCAGTTGCGTACGCCGCCGCGTGAGATGGGCGAGCGATGCGCCAGTCAACATCGGCTCCCAGCGGGTCTTCCTCCTCGTCTCTATGGCCATCCCCGCTTCTGTGCTCGGACAGATCGCGTGAGGATGTCTGTGCGCTGCTGTGGAGTTCTGGCGCTGCATCCGCCTGCGCTGCCGCCATCGGAGCACCGGGTAGAACTTCGCCGATGGCCCAGCGGAAGTGCACGCGCAGTGGGGCGTGGTGCTCGTCTTCCTCGTCAGCCGCAGCCACAAGCTCTGTATCAGGCGCCTCGATGGCGTTGACTCCCTCGCTGGCCATCAACAGCGTCGACCCTGCTGCCACGCAGGCCGTGTTCGTCAGCACGTCCATCGCCGCCATCGTTGCGCTGCGCTGGAGCACCTCGCTGTCGGCCGCCGCGTCTTCCGTGTAGGCCGGTGTCGCGATGGCCAGCTCCGTTGCACGGCGCAGGACGCTGGCGCCGATGGGGCGGTGGATGGTGATGGGCTGCGTCATGGGAAGCGTCACGGTGTGCCACACGCTTCCTGGGCCGCCAAGACGAACGCAAAGGGCGTCGGCGTCTGGCTGGCAGCTGGTGATCCACAGCGTGATAGAGCGACCGTAGCTGGACTCGCCAATGGCTTCTCCAATGCCGGAGAGCCCGGAAATAAAGGAGTTGTCGTCCATGGGTAGGTGCTAGTGTCTCACAGGTGTAGCAATAGAATACAAACGCCAGAGAAAATGTTTGTATGATAAAATTTGAAATGGATTTTGCGGCAGGTGTGCAGGGTCGAAGACAGCTAATCATACAATTTCTGCTGAGAGGTCCTTTGAGCACCAGATGAGCGGCGTCAACAGAAATAAGAGAAGCGACCGATGCTCAGAAGAAACAACAACAACGTCAGAAATAGAAAACAATACGTGGCGTGCAAGCGAAACGTACTATTCACCTCGTATTACAAATTGGCTTTGGGCGGCAAACAAACACGCACACACAGAGACACTTGTACAAAATAAACAACCAAACAAACAAAAGCCCTTGGTGAATTGAGAGTTTTCTGCGTGATGACGGCGATAAATCCACAGACGAGATATCCCCCTTTCTAAAACGCTATCTATGAGAGAAGCTTCCTTCAACAACACAGAGAAGCAGAGCCACGAGAGTAGCAAGAAAAAAGAAAAGAGAGGAATTGACTCCAAGCAAGTCAAACACCGCAAATATACCCAGCGGGCGGTTGGAAAACTTGCACTACTCTTCTTTTGTGTGTGTGTGTGTGTGGTGTGTAAGTTTCGTGCACAGAACAGACGCGCTGAGTAAGAGAAAGAGAAGTGCACCTGCGCTGTGCGATGCTATCTCGGTGAAAAATAAAAAAGGAGAAGTATAGACAAAAAAAAAGTAAAAGGGAGATTCACCGAGGCAGGTCCTTGAAAAGCACAGCAGTACTGTCACGATCTCACGAACGGAAATTGCAACACAGTTGAGGCCCTTTCGGGTGCCAAATAAAAATAAAAACGCGAAAGATGAACTAAATCAGCTCTTTCTCTATAGTTTTTTTTTTGTTCTCACCTTTTTATTTGTACAAGGTTTGAGCAGTCGCACCTATACGACACGACACACACAAAATAAAAGTAAAAACGAATGATAGAAGTACTTCAATAAAAGAGAAATACAAGAATAGAACCACAGAAAAATTATTGACTTGAAGAGCTTTAAGCTTGGGGGAATGGCTAATGCAATCAGGCAATGAAAGGCAAACTACCAAACAAAGAAAGAAACAAAGAGTGGCAATCGAAGAGGGGATGTTGTACAAAAACCAAAAAAAGAAAAATGTGAGGGGCGGAAACAGTATGAACAGGTGCTGCACGCGCGCGCAAAAATAATAATAATCCACGACACGTATAGATACAAGCAGCACTATTTTGAGCTGTTTCAAGGCACGAGATGATAATCTACGCAGACAGCGTGGGGGCGAAGGAGAAAGAAGTGTACAAGGGTGGACCAACGCCAAAAAAAAAAACTTCCTACAGCTTCGACTACTATGTGACTGGACGAGTGACAACAGTAGAAGCAGTGAAAGAGGATAGAAGCGTAGAGAAACGGAGAGTACACAATCGCAGAATAAAAGAGGTTGGAGAACAAAGGGAGATGATGAGAGAGAGAGAGAGGTTTTGAGGTAGACGAAACAAACAGAAAGCCCTGAAAAAGGCGAGACCACCGTCTTAGCTTATTTTTAGAGCAATTTAATCCACTAAGAGATCAGCAAGATGGAAGGGAGATAAAAGTGCTCGTAAAGAGACGGGTTCTTCGGGGAAAAACACACACAAGAAACGACTTGATCTCATCTCCGGCTTTAACATTCAAAAAGGCTATTGCATTGCACGCACGCCACGCAGCTTTAAAACGACTCTACGCTTCTACGAGACCGCGCACTTTCACTTTCGTAGTTGCTCTAGTTATTATTCTCAAACTTTTTTTTCTTTTATTCCGTCGTTTTAACATCGCGCGATTCTGCTTATGGCTTACGCGGCATCGCCACGAGGACGGCTAGTCGGTGGGCGAGTGCCCGGGGCAAACGTGGAGGGCAGCACCACCGCTGCCCCCGCACCGCCGCCCACCCACCCCAGCATGCCCGCATCACACAGCATGCCCTGCGATGGAAAGCCTTTGACCGTCGTCTTGGCCACCACCTCGCCTTTAATCTCCGCCCCCACACACGCCACCACCACGTGGTCGCCCGCCTTCACGTTGGTGGCCGCCGTCACTACAGGCATCGCCTCCCCTGCGCCGACGTCCACCTTCAGCCGCTTCAGCTTCGTGTTCGGCGCATCTTCGCACTCGGCGATGACGCCAACCTTGATGTGCTTGTATTCATCGTCGCCGTCATCGTTGCTGGCCGCAGTGGTGGGGCGTTCGGCCTCGCAGGCGGCGCAGGCGGCGTCTGCCTCCTCGTTTTCGTACTCGCAATCCGGACAGATCCAAGACGACATGCCGCTCTGATGAAAGCAGGAGTGAAAACCAAAACAAAAAAAAAATACAAAGAAGACAACTTCGATGTCGAAAGAGTATGTTTGTATGTATATATTTCGTGTTGTTGTTCCTTTTGTTTCCCGCGTGATGAGGCAGTATTTCAAATGAAAAGGGAAACGTTCGCAGCAAGGTTTGTGGGATTCGTGAATGGTGGAAAAAAAGAAGAAGACAAAAAAAAAACAGAGAAACGCAGAAGGGACACATCGTTGAGTCTGTTAGGGCCAGAAGACGCATGCCAGGATGCGTGCAAACGCAAAAAAAAGGCTGGTATTCCACCTTTAATGACGTAGGTAAAGAGATAGGCTCCGTTAACATCGAATTTTCGAAGGGCCGGTTGACCAGCAACAATCCTTCCCACTTTTTTTTTTTGGTTTCTGCATTTTGCTGCATGTATATATTTCCCCCTCAATCAGGGTAAATAAACACAATCAGATATCCAGAAAAGGGAGTGAAGAAGGGATACGAAGTGAAAAGATGTGACGACTTGTCTGTGTAGGTGTATGTGTGTGTGTGTGTGTAGGTGTATGTATGTGTATGTGTGAGTACGTGGGCCTCAAATTGACGAGTAACGACACAAAGGCACTCGATGCCGCACACCAAACAAACAACACTGCCCGTCTCCACACATACATAAAACAGTACACACGAACACTTATAGATACCCGGTGTTAAAGCCAACTGAGACCTGCTGGTCACCGGCGGCTCGATGCTCATACAACGCACGCAGCGCGCGATTCTCTCGCCGCTCACGACCGAGCGTGGTGAGCCGACCGTGTCCGGGCAGCAACACCGTGCTATCGGGGTAGTCTTCTAGTGTGCGCAAACTCTCCGCCAAACGCTCCCCCGAGCCCCATGGCAGGTCCACGCGACCGACGGCGTTGTAGAAGAGCACATCTCCGGTGAAGAGAAGCCGCTCGCGAGGGAGGCTCAGCATCATGTGCCCTGGCGAGTGCCCCGGTGTGAAGACGTAGTGCAGCACCGAGTGGGGCCCGAATTCGTAGAAGGAGGTGGACCGATTAGTGGCACTGGAGAGGAGAATGTCGTTGGATCGGACAAGCTGACGGGGCAGCTCGGCGAGATGCTGCTGCTGCTGCTGTTGCTGTGGTGCGTCGTCGTCGTTTTCACCCTCGTTTGCCGCCTCCTCCAGCGCACGCTGCTGCTGCCGCAGCTGATGGGCGTAGGTGTAGTGACTGTAAAGGCTATTCTTCAGCAGCGGCAAGGGCTGGCGCATCTCCTCTAACCGCCCGTAGCGCTCACAGGCGCGTGGGAAGGCGTCCACCCACGACTGCTCTGCTGGGCACCACATCAGCCCCAGCCGCACACGAAAGTGACGCTCCATCACGGCGAAAAATGCGTTCAGGTTGATGACGCTGTCAACGTGGCAGTGCGTTAGAAAGAAGTGGGTGGGCCGCAAGCCTGAGGCCGCGATGAAGGAAACCCAGTCGTCCGGCCAGTCATCCGCGGCATCGACAAAGATGCACTCCTTCTTCTCCTTTTGGATGAGCAGGTACTGATTCCCGGCGAAGCCGTTCGCGTAGTTGCGGCCCGCCACGAGGAGGTGCGGGGTCTCGTGCAGCGTTGTGATGGCGCGCACGTCGCGGCGGTCAATGCGGGGGACACCAGCGGCGGTGCGCTTGTTGCCGAACTTCACGAAATCGTCGTTGCGGTTGAGTTGGTTGGTGAGCGAGGTCAGATTGGGCTGGAAGCTGCTGCGGAGTGGGCGAGAGGGGCGGCATAGCCCAGCTGCGGCACCACAGCCGCTGCGCAGACACGGCATTCGTATCAGAGACATGCGCGGTGGTGGGGCCTTTCTCTTGATGTCCCGCGTGAAGATTGTTTCGTTCCTGCTTTTTTTCAAGTGCAACGGAGAGGGAGAGAGAGAGAGAGAGAAAGAAAGAGAGAGTGGCCAAAAGAAAAAAAAAGCCGCGAATAAAGGGAGGATAAGTGTTAGGTGAGATGACGACAACAGAAAGAAGCTACGTCAGAGAGAACATTCCGTCGTAGCATCGCGTGAGTGCTGCGTGGCATCTTGACGAGGGCGAGGCTGTTTTGCGACGGAGACAGGAGAGATTGACGCGCAGGATCGACAGCTTCCACATGCTCAAACGAAGGAATTCACCACTTTGATGGCATAACCTATATCAGTTATCTTCTGGTTAAAACTGTCGTATTCGGTGCCTATTGCGTTCACAGACAAAGATGCAGGACTCTGTAAAGCTTTGCGGATCTTGTGGCAGAGCTGCTATTTTCTTTGTTCCTTTTTCGTATCTGATTATTCATTTACCCACATGCATATTACCTTTGATATTAGGACTTTTTTTCTTTTACCTAAGTACGTATCGCCTGTAGGGAGTAGCATGGACTTGGTGCCGAGCAGTAAAGCCACCGTTTGTTTTCGCATATGTATACAAAAAAAAAAAAATTGGGCAGCAACGACAATAGAAGTTATATGGCCATGCAATAGGGCTACAATAATGAAGAGGATAGAAAATATACTTTGTAGTCAATGCATAGAGGTGTTGCGTGAGGGCAGAGGCATCACCACACCCTCGGGATGCTTGACGGCTTTGCTGGATCAAGGGCAACGCGAATCGGAAACAGAGCACCGATCGTGACACACACGAGATATATATGTGTTGGAAAAAAAAAAAACGAGCTCATCACGTTGGGGAAATGTCAATGGCCGTAATAGCCGCAGAGAAGTTTCCACAAGACCAGCACTATAGGCGGGAGAAGTGATAATGATAAAGAGCGGTTTCCGAAAAAAAAAAAAAAAGGAGGCTTGACAAACACAAAGCAAAAGAAAAGGAAGCAAAGGTACCATAAAAAAAAAAAAAAACCAAGAAGAAACAAAACGGCTGCAGCATAGGTTTTAAAAAGAGGGTTACAATCTTTAAAATAATAATAAAGAATGAAACACACACACACACACACACAAGGAGCGATTTGCTTGTGGTGTGACTGGCATTACAGCTATTTGTGCCTGTGTTTGAGTTTACTTTTGTTTGTTTGCTTGTTTACTTTGTGACTTTTTAAGTTTATTTCGCCTCAGAGAAAGAGACACTGTCCGTGCCGAAAAGGATCTTACTCCACTGATCCTTGAAACTGTACTGGTTGCCGTACCTGGCGATGTTCTGGTTCATCGCTTCAATGGTACCGAGCGGGTTCGCGATGTTCCAGAAATCAAAGGCGAGAATATTCACCACCGTATTCCATGTCGAGGAGCACATGTAGGTGGTGGACTGCACCTGCGCCGGCTGATTCGCCTTGGTCGCCTGCACCGGCGAACCCGCACCGTTGGTGATGAAGTGGTTCATCGTGCTCATCTTGCTGCGGACGTTCGGTGGGTTGGTGTGGAAGGCGGCGTTGTACACCGCACTGCCGTTGTGCCAGAGCGGATCAGCTCCATATTCGGTGCAGTTCGTAATGTCGAGCGACACGAGATACTCCATTCGTGAATCCCCCGACGAGTACGAGGAAGAGAGCGCGGACGATGTGGACGGGTTTGCGCAGGCGTTGCTGTCGTCGCTGTTGGACTCGTCACAGGTGGTCACCGCCGCGTCGGGCGTGCACCACCCGCGGTGAATGTCGCACTCCCACTCCGACACGTTCGCGGTGGTGTAGAAGTTCTCATATTGGAAGTCGAAGGAGTAGTACATCCACTCCGGGGTGCCGACACTCATGGGGAGGCTGGCCATCACATCGTTGAACACCATCGCACGCTGACCCCTGTCAATGAGCTGGCGCAGTGTCGGCCACTGATAGGATGGGTTAAAGTTCGGCGCTACCTGATCGCTGAACCAAACGTACTTTGTCAGCCCCACTTCGTCTGAGATGTTGGCGAGTGAACTGCTGTTCACGTACTGCTCAAAGATAATCATAATCACCTGCTCCGGGTACCGGTCGAGGAACTCCTTGAACTCCCTCGCTGTATCCCGCCACAATCGGCGACCCATCAGGCACAGCGTGTGGCACACGTACACATCCTCCTCGTCGCTGATCGACGCGTTGATCTTATCATACCACACATCCACCATGAAGCTGCGGATGCCGGCCGCGAGCTGCTTCGAAATGTCGTAGTAGTGGTTCGGCAACACGAAGCCGTCCTCCAGACTGCTGTGGGCGTTGTGTGCACAGGCCCAAATGATCTCGTTGGCACGCAGCTCGCAGTACCGCGAGTTGCCGTTGCAGCCCACATTGGGGTTAATCACCTGAATAATGTCCGACCCCGCCAGGGTGGACTTCGTCACGCCGCGGATGACGGACAGCTGCGCAATGTCGAGGACCGCGAAGAGCACCAAAAACACGACAATCACGAAGATGAGAAGGCCGTGGTAGATGCGCTTGACGAAGAGGTAGTCGGCAAAGAGACACCTCAGCCACGGGCAGACCCTCTCCAGCGGGGAGAAGATGCCGATGTAGCGGCGGTGGGCGAAGGAGGCCTTCAGGTGGCGCTCATAACGGATCTGAATGGCCAGCGTCACGACAAGAGTGATGCTGTTGAGGAAGATGATCGCGGCGTAGATGGCCACCTCCAGGTTGTAGCCCATGTACGTCGCGGAACACGTCATGTACACCGGAGAGCCGTAGGTTAGCGAGTCCACCTCGTACCGGGTGTGGTCGAGGCACTCAGCGAAGTACACAAACCCCACGATCGCCTGCGAGACCGACACGCCCAGGCAGGCCCCGGCGCACAGCAGCGCACAAAAGTGGAAAATCCAGCGGATCAGCGCACGCCGGAAGAGCGCGGCGAGGAGGAGGAAGAAGAGCACCGCGCAGCCGAGGTACGACAAGGCCTTGAGCATCTTCGACGTCCGCGTCCCTCGCGACACCTCGTTGAAGAGGACGATGAGAATGCAGTCGAAGAACATCAGCGAGCAGGCGGAGTAGCAGATAAGCTTCACACTCTGTAGCTGGTACATGATCGGCTCTGTGTGCTGCACCAGCCACTGCAGCACCGTCTTCTCGCGCCTTTTGCTCTCGGTTCCTTGCATGAGCGTGCTGAGGTGCGTCTTGTACGAGTAGCGGAAGCGGAACCAGCGGCCCGTGCGCATGTTGCACCACGTCCTGCGGGGGTGACGCAGCGAGTAGGTGGCTCCGGCGGAGAAGACCAGCAAGATGAAGCTGATGCCGAACACGATAAGCAGAAAAGAAAACACGGCAAGGTTGTAGTTGCGGACTTGGTCCTGAAAGATCGGGATCGCGCTGGCGACGATGTCGCGAATCACCTGACAATTCACAAGACCCTCGAACGTTTGGATGATGCTCAGAATGGATTTCAGCAGCGGCACCACGTTCTGGTGCATCGCGTCGTTCACCTGTCCGCTGTTCCTGTCCAGAATGTTCTGCAGCGCGTCGAGGTTCGCCACAAGGTAGTCGGTGTAGTTGTCCAGCGCACTCAGCGTGTTTGGGACGACGTCTTGAATGAAGTGAAACACACTGGAAAACTCCTTCTGGCCCTCCGAGTCGAGTGTTTCGTTGACCTTGGACAAAATCTCGTTGATGTAGTTCGAGATCACGCTGACATCGTCCACGTTGATCGAGCAGTACGAAAGCAGCTGCGAGACGAAGCTGTCGTTGGCGAGGCCCAAGGAGGCGCCGAAGTTCTGCGGCTCATCGCGCAGCACCACAACGCTGGTGTACACACTGCTGAACAGCGTTGTGACGGTGTACTCGATACCGCACACAAGCGAAAAGACGCCAACGCTGGCCGCCAGCATCCACGTCGTCGCCACAGCAGCCTTGCGGAAGCGTAAGATAAGCGCGCCGATGGTGAGGCAGGCGGCGAAGAGACCGAGCTGCATGGTCAGGAAGATGACAATAGGAAGTGCGCGGAAGGCAACCTGCGCAATGTCCTCGATGAAGGAGGTCCACCGCACGATCTGTGACATGAGGTTGGTCACATCGCCGGTGATGGAAAAGATCGTTTCAGTTGGCAGCGACACATCAGGAAAGAGCACGCCGGTTTCGTTGACCACGTAGTCCACCTGCAAGACAGCGGTGGCATAAAGATTCAGCGTGTTCGTCACACCAGACCCGATCGACAGCGCGAGCTCATTGACGCCATTCATCACGTTCATCTCCAAGCCAAAGGCAACGAAGAGCAGCACGATGAGGGCAAACGTGAGGAGGACGGTGCCGAGTAAAAATACGCGCCGTGTGCTCGCGTACACACCACGCGTGTAGGCACCCTGCCGAGCTGGACTGAAGCATCGATACACAGACCAGCCGATGGCGGCGAGGATGACGATCAACACGATGAGCACGCAAACGGCCAGGAATGGGAACAGCCTCAGCGTGATCAGATCGTGAATATCGAGAAAGGCAAGGTACTGCTCATAGGTGGCCGTGTCCTTCTCGCCAAAGAGGTAGGTGCTGTGCTGCATCCAGTAGGCGAGGACGACCACCACGATGACGATCAGCGCCACCACCACAATGGCAGAGCCGATCACCAGCACGCAGCGCCACGCCACGATGGAGCGGTGCGACTGCACCTGCACGTGCAAGCGCATCGCCCGCTTGTGCTTTGAGCAGACAAAGTAGTAGTCCCCGGGCTTCTCAAAGGCCACGGTGAAGGACTGGTAGTTCTCGCCGAGTGAGCGCCGCGTCACGGAGCGCTGCAGCATCCAGTTCGAGCTGGCCTGCCGCGAGTGGTTCGTGACAAGCGGGGTCGAGCTGTTCGCGAACATGTTCACCTCCTGCGCGTAGGAGTCGCTGCGGGGACTGAGGTGGTGCGCGCCTTCGCCGTTGTCATCCTCGCGTGCCAGAAATACCTCTGACGCGAAGCGGCGGGCGCGAAGGCCTGCGCGAGCCAGCGTCGGCGCCGTCCCGCCGTCCAAGGCGCTGCCAGGGACAGCGAGCGAGTCCGTCCGCGCTGGCCGCGGGGTGCCCACACGAATCACAAGCGGCGTGGTGCCACTCTGCACGTTTGAATCGCTCTTGTCTAGCTGCGGGCGCACGGTAACGAGGTCGCCGCCTCCGCTGTTGCCCCCTCTTCCCAAAACATGACTCGTCCCAAGGTTATTTCCTTCGTAAGTTGAGTTCCACACGTGCTGCATCTCAAACGCCGCGGCGTTCCCGTCGTGCATCTCGGCGCTCTCTTCGGGGGTTGCGGTGGTGTTGTAGCAGCTGTGACGGCCCCCCGGCACAACGTTCAGGTAGGTGTGGTCCGTTTCAAACACCTCCTCGGCTCCGTCATACCAGTGTATGCACACCCGATCCCCTACCGAGATGAGAAGGAAGCTCGGGGACAGGGAGCATTTTGTCTGGCCCTCGCGCATCTGCCACACCATGTGCGTCACCACCGACGTGTCCTCCTCTTTCAGCTCCTTGAGGCGATCGCCAAAGGTGGCGGGCGACCGTGCCGGCTCCTCCAGCACCGCGCGATCCACGACCAGCGGCGAGTTCACCCCACTGCTCTGCCGGCGGTGAGCTGGGGTGCGAAGGAGGGGCGTGAAGAGCATGCTGAGCCGCCTCGCCGTGCTGGGCCGTGGCGTGGAGTTGTGGACGCTGGCCATCGGCCCTTCATCCTTCAGGCTGCTCACGCAGCCCTGTCGCAGCCGGGGTGAAAGTGTGCTGGCGAGGCCAGGGGTGAGCAGGACCTGCTTGGCGCGATCGAAGACCGGAAGAAGAGCCGAGTTTATGGTCCCGGCGGCGCGGATCTGCGACTCCGCGTTGACATCGGCTCCGTTGCTGACGATGTTGGCGCTGCTGCCCGCGGCCGCAGCGGTAGGCGCCGCCGCCACGCCCTCAACGATTTCGCTCAGTGCGGGCTTTTGGATCACCAAGTTAGCGTAGGCGCTTCGTTTTCGTGCGTGCGGGGATGGCTGCTCCGTTGCCTCACCCTCGTCGGCCGCGGCGCGGAGAAAAGCGGCCTTGTCGTCGTCCTTGTCTTGGTCAGCGTTGGAGGCCGTCGCGTGCGTTGAATTCTGCGCACGCTCGGCCGTAATCATATCGTCGCCTGGCCGCTGCGTTGCGTGGCTGCCGGAGACGTCAAACATGGACGAGTGGGGGTCGGTAAAGACGCTGGAGGACTGCCGGGCGGGGGAGCCGAGTGGCGGCGCGGGCCCGGCGGACGCCGCAGGGGTTGGCGCAAAGCCCACTGTGCGTCTGGTGGCTGAGGTGGGTGGCTGCGTCGCGGACAGCCCATCTGGTGCGGATAGCACGGGGGGCTGCTGCTGCGTGGGGAGCTCCAACTGGCCAACGTCCGATGGTGGCGAGAGAACGCGTTGTGGTGGAGAAGGGATGGGCAGTGGTGGAGGCGGGTGCGGAGACGTGCGCCGCTGATATGCTTGCTGCGGCAGCGGTGGCCCTTCGTGCTCCGAGAGCTGCAGTGCCTCTGACTGTTGGTTGGGACTCCGCCGTGTTGGCGTGGGCAGGGACAGCGGCAGCATGGCGATGCTGTGCGCCTGCCGCTGGGAGGGAGAGTGCGTTAGCGAGGATTCCAGGAGACCCGAAGTGCTCGCGTTGAAGTCGGACAATCGGCGTTGCATCAGCGCGGCAGAGAGCGCGGGTGCCGTGGTGGCGCCACGGTTCGCGCTGCCACTGCCGCTGACGTTCAATGGCTGACTACCGCTGCGATCGGGGGAGGTGTGGGCGGCCAAGACGGCGGCGGCGGCGGCGTGGTTGGGCGAGTCTCGTGCGCTGCGTGGAGCCCGGCGATCGTTTGTGGAGGAGCAGTGGCTGTCTTCCTGCCCACTGACATCGCCAAACGGAGATGAGGGGTGGTCCATACCAAATGGTGTATGCACGGGGGACGGCATAGAACGCAGATAGCAGCCGAAAAGAAAAAAAAAAGGAAGACAGAAAGACAAAATGATGAAAAATGTAAAAGAAAGACAAAGGCGGAAAGCAAGCGCCAGAAGGGAGGGAGAGAAAAAAAAAAAAGATAAGTTCACTGACGTAATTACGGAAAGACAAACTGTAGCAGACTTAAAAATAAATTAAAACGAGCTATTAAAAAACAGTTAAAAGTTATGGAGGCTGAGAAGTGCGGCTAACAAAACGTTTCCTTTCCTTTATATATCTATTTAGTAACGCTGTTTCGCTACAGCCTCGAGGAAGGAAAAGGCGAGAGAGGGAATATAAGCAGCGAGGCGGCCTCCAA
Source organism: Crithidia brevicula (assembly GCA_030849845.1). Lineage (NCBI taxonomy): Eukaryota > Euglenozoa > Kinetoplastea > Trypanosomatida > Trypanosomatidae > Crithidia > Crithidia brevicula. Next base: position 166,177 of record JASAOD010002010.1, on the reverse strand, counting down.
AAACAACAAAAAAAGATAATTATCCAAAACAGATTTTGAAAAACAAAAAAAAAATTGTAGAATAGGGGAGGTTGTGCTCGCTTTTCGAAATGCGCGTATTACTGGCGCAACTAAGTAAAGCGAGAAAGACAACGTAAAAGCAAGAGAGACGACAAAAGGCAAAACAAACAAACAAAAAAAATCTCAGAAAAAAGCAGAAAGCCCAACAAAGGACTCAAGTAAAACGCAAACCACAAAATGAAGCTACTGAAAAAAAAAGGAAAAAAAAGGTGATACAGCACCTTCAGACAGCAATTTGCCCACCAAAAATACCAGCAAAAAAACAGTAAAATATAGGAGTAGTTTAAAAAAGGGAAATAACAAAAGGTAAATAATAATAAAAACAAAGTGTGGATTCGCACGAGTACGTGTATGCTGTTATGATTCAACGCCGACTTCGCTTCGGCCAAAACGAGAAGCCTTCTGTGAGCTTAACAAAGGGTGTGAAGAATTACTTTAAAGGAATTGACTGGATATTGTTTTGGGTATTGATATTGACTTTTTTTTTTTAAATTTGCAATAATATGGGAAACAGCACGAGAAGAAGATATGAGCTCACCTGATTGAAAGTTCAGGGACACCGAAAGCTCCGCACAAGGTGCAGCTACTAAATCCAACGGTTCGGTGGAGGATGAAAAGTAAATAGAAAAAAGGGGCCCAAAAAAATACAAAAAATATAGACGAAGAAGAAGGCAAACAAAGAAGTATTTGAGAGGAATACAATGCGGAAACGTTACGTGGGTCTCTCTTTTTTTTTTTTTCTTTTTTTTTTCTCTTTTCCCTGTATCAAAGACAACAAGGGAGTATATATAGCGTCGAGTGATGTTCCCAAGACAAATAAAATTCAAGTGGAAAAGTACAAAAGTACAAAAGGAGCAATGGCGAAAACAGCAAGGAGATACTGTTGAAGAAAGGAGGGGGAAAGAAAAAAACGGAAGCACTCTTCGCAACACACCTGTGACTACGTCTAGGCAGCAGAGGGTCGGTGTCACGCTGGGACGTGACGCGCGCGGAGGGAGACCAATACACAACAGCAATAACAACAACAACAACAACAACACAGAAAAAGGAAGAGATAACGAAATGAGGAGCGATGAATAGAAAAGGAAAGGGGAATAACGTACTCAGCGGCGACGTAGAGGTAGTGGTGAAAATGGGCAACAAAGTGAACCCACACCCACACCCACACCCACCTCAAGATACTGCCCAGGCAAGTGTGGAGGCAGGCCTGTGATGGCACAAATAGAAGAAGGAGGATTCAGAGGCCACACAACAGTGAACAATACACAAAAGTTCTTGCACCTTTGTTTGGTTCTATTGCGTCAGATAATGAGCAATCAACTCCGACCAGAAAAAAGAATAGATGTTTGTGACACTCAGCTTAGACGAAAAAAAAAAGGACAGCGCAGCTGAAGGTTGTTGTGAACGAGGTGACGCAGTGAACAGAAGCCAACAACAACCCTCCAAAAAAAGAAGCAGCAACACATATTCAAAATAATAATAATAATATGTATTTCGGTGGTACAGAGCAAGAAGAAGGGGCAGGGGGGAGGAGGGAGGAAGAAATTGGAAGAGGTTGAGAAGTACATTAATGCAACATTATTAAAGGAGCCAGACGAGGAGAACAAAGAGGCAGGTTGTGAAGCCGCCGTAAATGTCAACTTCTTCACTTTTCCTATCAGAGTGCAGCAGTAGACGGATGTGTAGTTGATCGCAGAGACGAGCCAAAGAAAAAAAAACAAATCAGCTGTGGGAGCTCACCAGACCGATGTACAAGTGCGTCCTCTCGCCTTCTCCAACACAACACCTTCTCTCCTCCAGCCCCAATAAAGAAGAAACAGCAAACATTGCTTTAATACTATGGTTCAGCGCGGACTTCTGCTTCCAGCTGCGTTGTAAGTTTCTTTTTTGTTGTTCTTGTTTAACTTGTTTGCGTTGTCGCGTTAAAAGAGAAAACAAAAGATGAAGTGCATCGCTTCAATTATATAAAAAAAGGGATTATGGGCTATGGGCATAAAGCTGATAGGAACACTATTGCGTTATATATTTGAGAGAGAAAAAAGTAGGTTAAAAAGTGCCAGAAAATAAAAGAGAGACGCATTCAAACCATAAACACACACATACACACACACACAAAAAAAAAAAAACGAGTAAAGGGAGAAAGGGCGATGAGGAATATAAGACAAAGAGAAAAAAAAACGAACAGTGTCAACCCACTCGAGAGGGATTAGGAGGACGCCACGACAGCGAACAAAACGAGGCGAAGGAAGCGCACAAAGGGAAGAACGATGGAAGTCAGAGAAAAAAAAACTTATATAAGAGAACCGAGCGCTCCCCTTACATGCTNTGTTGTTTTTGGTTCTTCTTTGTTTGTTCTTTTTTTTTTTTTTTTTTTTCAAGACGAAAAGAGAGCCTTTAGTGAGGAAAAGATTAACTGTTCTGTAAAATAGAAAACAACAATACTGTATGTGTGTGCGTGTGTGTGTGTATGTTTGTACGTCTGTTTGTGCGTGTGCGTGTGTGTATCTCTGTCTATTATTATAGAGATACGCTTGTAGAAGGTAAAGAAAAAGAAAAAGTTCGAAGTTGTTGTAACTTCTCTTTTGTCGTCCGGAATTGCGCGTTCAACTGCTCACTTTTTAGATGCGCGCATCAACAGCAAAAAAAAAAAGATATTTAGGGGAAAACAAATTAATTGATGAGTAAAAGTAAGTTACGCGCCTCCTTTTTTTTTTTTTTCGTTTGTGTGTGTTTGTGTCAGCCGACAGAAGTAACCGACGACGACCACCACCACCAGCACAACACGAAACGCAACATTGGGCAATCTGCACTGTTCGCGTGCGTAACGTGGAAGAAAAGGTAGAGGAAAAGGCATTTTGTTTATTTATTTTTTCTTTAAAGTTTGGTGAACATGAGACTTGAGAGTTCAGCGCCAGAGAGAGAAAGAGAGAGAATAATAATAAAGAATGAGCGCTTGACAGCCTTTACTTCAACACCATCACGCCTTCACAGAGCTCCCCCCTCCCCTCCAAATCCATGGTTGCTCAGTGTGTTGGTGTAAATTACTTTCTGATTTTTTTTTTTTTATAGAATTAGTTCTTGCCTTGCCATGACTTCCTCCATGTATGTAAGTTTAGTTTACTGGGGCGACAAGGGAGATGTGGGACTCGAGAAGGCGTGCTTGCGCGTCGCCCCACGGTAAATGCTGCGGGCCGTCAGTAATCCCATAATCGACGTGATCACCACCACCACCGTCCTCATTGGAAACGAAAGTTCGTCGACGCGGCCGCCCGGCTTCATGCCGGGGTACCCCGCGTAATTCGCTACGAGGCACAAGGCAGCGCTGCTGGCCCCGAACGCGTAGCCCGCCACCACCTGCGCCAACGTGTGATGCCCACACACCACACGCAAATGCGATACGTAAAGGCTGTACACGAGGAGGAGGATCTGAAGGGGCCTGATCGCACCGACAGGAATGTCTGGCACGGTGGGCACCGGCAGCAGACGCCACGCGTGCTTCCCGGTAAAGCCAGGGACCAGCGTGCGCTCGTAATATTTCTGCAACGCGGTCACTGTGGAGACGCACAGGAAGGCGAGGGTCGTGGCGTGGTTGCTCGGCATGCCGGGGCTCAGCTTCGGCGCACCGGGCGGCCGGCTCTGGTTGATCAGCCGCTTCAGCCCCCTGCTGAGTCCTGCAGTGCAGCACGCGTTGGCGGTGAAGACAGGAACGTACATGGAAGCATCGTAGTGCAGCACACAGTAGGCATCCACCAGAATGACAGCAGAGCCCACGAGGAGGCTGCAGCTGCGATCCAGGACGTGGTTGACGCGCGATAACGTTGACATGGTCAAGAGATCACCAAAGGAAAAATAAATTACAAATTCAAATAAAGTAAAAAGAAGGGCAATAGAAATTATGCTGGAGAAGAAAAAGGAAAGGAACAGGTAAGGATAAGCCCTCGAGATGTGGAAGCAGAAGCTTCTTCTTGCTTTTATGTTGTTGCTTCGTTTCTGGATGAGGAGAGACCTGCTTCCCAGGGGCTTGAATAAAAAAGAATAATAAAGACAAGGCGGTAAGGAGAGGGAAAAATATAAGCAAAATGGAGTGCACAACCACGAATACGGTGTGACAAAAACAAACAAAACAAAAACAAAGTCGGTAAGGAGTGAAACAGAGGCACACGGGGATCAAGCGTCACACCAAACGAATAGCCACAATCCTTCGTGTAAAGCAACTTAAAGGCAAAGAGGTAGACGGGACGAGAGAACAAAGCCTCTTAAAACCAAAAAAAGAAAAAATAAGAAAAAATAATAGGAAAAAGAGAAAAGAAAGAGAGACACCGTGGTGCACTAACAACAACAACAACAGCAACAAAATATTATGAGGGTGCTCAGAAATGGGAGCAGTGGAAGAATTCAAGAGGAAACACAAAAGAGGATGAGAAGCGGGAGAAGCGGGAAAATAAGTATTCGAGAGAAAGGGGGGGGGGTATGAAAAAGAAGCGTTAGACTTGCCGGTTCATACTCTACCTGGTGCTTTCTTGAGGCTCGATCAGCTAAGGCCAAAGAAAAAAAAAAGCTTTCGAAGGAGAGAGGCGGTGGTGCAATGCGTCTCATAGCCTGAGAAGACACACAACTTACGAATATGTACTTGTAATTCTTCGTAGTGCTTCTTCCGTGGTCAAATACGGCATCACATTCTCGTGTACCAAAGAGGGTTATTGCTCGGCAAAAAAACTCCTCTCGAAATAGATGGTGTATATTCCTTTAATATTGTTATTGTTGTTGTTGTTGTTGTTCGCTGCCTTTGAATCTGAAACTGACCGGAGTTTGAGCTGCCATGCATTTGCACGAGATAATAATAATAATAAGGCTTTGAGCGCTAGGACGAGTGCAGAGCGGTCATCAACAACGACAGATGCATACACACACACACACACACAAACACACATTAGCCAACACAGAACAAAATATATCTGTTGGCTGCCTTTTCTTTCTGCTCCTTTCTGCGTTTCACTTCATCGGAGAGGACGCCTATGAAGCTTGATCTCTGATAAAATACCCAGTTTTTTCTTCTTTTTGCATCTCTGAACAAACAAATTACCACTGCCGGAATAATAGCAAACAAACAAACAAACAAAAAAGAAAGAACGCTCTTTGGGGATCAACTGAGATCCCAAACAAATAGGATCGTACGAGAAGAAGCACCGCCGTCCAGGAGCATTCGTCGGGGCAGTCACTGAAAGTGGGTATAGAGAGTGTCTGATCATCCTCTACACAATAGAGGTAAAAAAGAGAAAAAAAACGTAAGCTAAAAGTCCACACGATAGAAGAAAAAGAGAAGAGAGAGAGTGAGAAAATTTGATTTTTTGTTTCTTCTCCCTATATTTCTCTCTCTTTTGCTTCCTCCTCTTCCAGCTGCCATCTTAGAAGCGGTAGCGGTAGCGGATGATCGGCACATCCACGTCATCGTCATCGCCAATCATGCCTGTCACCACGAGATCGAAATAGTCGATGCCCTCCTGCAGCGCCTCACCCTTCTCCTGCGCGACCACCGACACGCGCTTCTCCTTGTCCTTCGCCTTTCCACCAAACTCGGTGTAGATCATCTTTCCATTGGTGAGCGCGATCATGAACACCTCCAGCTCGTAGCGGTCGTGCAGGAGCTGCACCAACTCCTTCACCGGCATGTCCCGGCCCTCGGCCACCTCCAGGCGATCCCAGATGCCCCACCGAAGCTTCTTCCCGCTCGGGAGAGCATACGTGCGACTCTGCGCCGCGATCGGATCAGAAAAGGCGATGAAGGGAAGGGCGATGTTGACGAAGGCGGAGCGGAAAAGCGTCACCAGCTTCTCCGGCTCCTCGTCAGCGCTGAGGTACACCGCGTCGGCCTTGGAGGATCCTGGTGAGTGCCGCTTGTGATGATGGAACTGCAGCAGCAGATACTTGAGCACCTCGAAGCCAACCAGGCCTGTGACCAAAGACGTCGTCGTCACCATGGCAGGAATGATCTTGCCGGCGATCCGCTTCGTTTGATTCAGGTCCGCTACTGGGATATGGTAGGCCCTGGCGCGCATGTTGGAGCAGTACGTGATGAAGGGGATGTGGTGGTTCGTGCTGTCGTCCTTATCGAACTCTTCGGATTTCATCCGACGCGCACCAAAGTGCGACGCGGGCGGAAGATCGCTCACGGAGATGCCACTCGGCGACGAGGTCTGCTGCGAGGTTTGCTTCTCCGATGTCGCGAACACGGCGTGCCGCGGCACGAATTCAGGCACCGCAACCTCCGCCGCCATCTGCGCCGTCTGCGTCGCCGACAGCGAGAACTTGGGCAGCTGGTAAATCTCAGCGAAGAGACAGGCACAGTGGTAGACGAAGTTGACGTCCTGCTCGGAGCAGGGGTCGAAGTCCTGCGGCGTGGGCGGCTTCTTGGCGCCGCTCCAGAAGAGCTGACCATCCTCGTTGCGCTTGTCCAGTGGGATGTTGTGCAGCAGCTGACGGAAGCCGTCGCAGAAGTGCTCCTGGAAGAGGAGACGGGCGAGGCGCACGCAGTCCTGCTCACTCGCAGGCCACCGCACAAGCGCATCGTTCACGTTCTTCACCACCGTGTCCGCGGCGGCGGGGTCGTTCTTGAGGTTGTTGGCGAACCCCTCAGGGTCGCTCAGGTACGCATTTACGTCCGCCGGGACGCTGGCGAAGAGGAGGTGGAAAAGGTCGCGTGCCCACTGGATCGTGTGCTCGATCGCATTCGGGAAGTTCTTGAGCGTGCAGAGCGGGATGCCCTTCTCTGGTGGATCGTAGCTGCTGCTGTAGCTCTCCGTCACGAAAGGGATGACGGGCTGCATGTTGCATTTGGTGCCCAGCGTGCCGCTCTCGAAGAGTGGCTTCTGGTAAAAGAGACAACGTCCATCCACGTACTTGCGGCTCAGCACGTTGTCCAAGGCGTTCAGCACCACCGACTGGCGAGCCCAGAACTCCTCGTTGAAGACCACCTCGGTCTCGGGGGCCATCTTCGACTCATAGGCGGTGATGTGCACGTCCGCGTTGATGTGCCTCGCTGCTTCCGCCGCAACAACGGACTTGGCGCGCCCGATGTGGTGATGCCGGAAGAGAAACTGCCGAGACAGGTTGCTCATCTCGATCGTGTCCATATCAGTAATCGCCACCTCGCCAAAGCCCATGAGAGCGACGTTCTTGATCAGCTCGCAGCCAAGCGCGCCGGCGCCGACGATAAACGTTTTGCGGTTGTGGAGGTAGGACTGGAAGGCGTGGCCCAGTACGGCCTCCTGCCCAGCGTAGCGCGACGGCGTCGCTGCGCGGTCGGGAAACATCGCAGACGCGGCGCCGGGGCACGTGTCCGCCGTCACGCTCTGCCCGCCACACAACCGCACCTGCAGCACCTCGCGCGCATCGTAGTACATCCATTGGTGGAGAGGGGTGAATTTGCCGCTGCACACCTTCAGCACCTCCTGTGCGGCCATGCCACCCACGAAGCACGCCACGGCGGTGAACATCGCATGCAGCGTTGTGGCAGCGCCGAGCTTCTCCTCCTTGTCGAAGATCATCAAACACTCCGGGCTCGCCACGCTCTCCTCCACCGTCTTGTAGTGCTCCCTACGCCCTTTCTTGGTCGTGTGCAGGTAGGCGCTCGTGCCGACATCGACCGACGACGCACCGGCCAGGATCTCCTTCACGCCCGCAAGTCGCAGAATGTGCGGCGAGATGACCTCCGCAACGTCAAACAGCCTCCATGAAGACGGCGAGGACGGGTCGGTCGTTGTCACCTGCGGCGCCGCCTCTAGCCCGGTGAAGTACACCTTGCTGCCCACCTCACACTCATGATTCTTGTCCTCGTGCAGCGTGACCAGGCCGTCTGGGGAGAGGGCCGTCACCACACACGTCACGGTGTCCTCGCCGTCGGTGTCGACGATGTCGAGTGTCTCGCCTCCGTCGACGAAGACGCAGCCGCACACGCCGCGGCTCTCACAGCTGATGAACTTGACGTTGTGCGCGCGCGCAACGCGGTTGGCCTCGGCCAGCTGGGCGGTGAAGTGGTTGGCGTAGAGGACGACGTGCGCGGACGGAATGTGCGTGAGGGGGTCGCCGCTCACCGCCGTCACATCAACGAAGCGGTTGAGCTCCTTGGCGGCGTGAGCCACTGTTGCCCCGCGCGGCTTCCCAACATCACCAGGGCGAAAGAAAAAGTTCGTGCCAAGATCTTCAATAGTGATCGCCGCGTCATCGAGCACGGCCACGCTCTTCACACCGGTGAGGACAAGGTTTTTAATAATCTCCGCCGCGAGGCCGTCGGCGCCGACGACGAGGACGTTGGTGGAGCCGTACTTGGCCTGCGTCTCGGAGCCCACCACGTACTCCTGGCGGTTGTACAGCTGTCGCTTCTGCTCCTCTTCAGACAGCATTCTTGCTGCACTAAAGCACTAGGCAAGAAGACACAGAAAAAATAGAATTGTGCGTTGCTTTTTTTGTTGTTGTTGTTTTTCTTTTACAAACGAGCGCGTGTGGAAGTTGAAGTTGGAATAATACAGAAACGAAAGAAAAGGCAGAACAGCAGATAGTGCTGGAATGCGAATATGTGTAGAAACAAAAAGCTTTTGGAAAGAAGTAGAGAGAGAGAGTGGCCAAAAAAAAAAAAGAGAACCAATTTAAAGAAGATACAAGGCGGGAAAAGGAAAAAAAAAATCAAAGAGAGGGTAGAGATGCAGCATACATGTTCAAGGTGATGCACAGGCCGCGGACATAGGAGTCGCAGCGTGCACTGCGAAATGGACGTTGTGCACTGCGTTGCTTGTAGCAACAGGGATCGTTTACTCCTTGCGAGGACGATGAAACGTCGCTTGCTTCGAATGCGGCAACTTGAAGTTCCGAGGTTTTTTTTTTTTTAAAGTATTTTAGCTTTTTCATAAAACAGAGGTTCAACAAGGAAGGTGAGACATGAAGAAAGTGCGAAAAAGAGAATGAAAGAGAAACCGGGAAAAAGACGAGGTATAAAACACCGCCAGCAAAACAAAAAGAACAATTCAAAAGACATGGAGAAGGCGAGACGACAGGAGAACAGTTTCAGCAGCGACACTAAAATGTGTGTGTGTGTATGTGTATGTGTTTGCTCACGCTTGCATGCGTGTGAGCATTCAGTCATTGCTTTGAAGGAAGCGCCATTTTCTCCTTCCTTATCTGCAAGTTCCCCTCTATGCTGGCGGTTTCATTGCTCACCTATCGATGATTCCTCCGGCTGACGGTGCTGCGTTTTTTTTTGTTTGTTTGTTTTGCTTTCACTGACAGATGGGAAGACGAAAACGCGTAGAAAAAAAAAATATGAAAGCGCGCACATTTTCACGATAAACAACACACATTCAGTCACCGCAAAACAAGCAAACAAACAGCAACAATAAAACAATAATAATCAGAGCGGGTGAACGCGGTACAAGTGTGCAGTAATGCAAAGAATGAAAGAAGAGAGAGAAACGCTGTTGGAAACTATAGAGAAACAAAGAGAGAGAGAGAATGAGAAAACATAAGTGAGTACTCGAAGTAGATTCAAAACAAAATAAAACAAAGCAAATAAAATAAAAACCTAGGCAGAGGTATGCGAGCGAAAGCGTGTGTGGGAGTGCGTTAAAAAAAAGAGCAGATAAGCTTTTTTTTTTTTTTTAAACCTGTGTGCGTGCCTGAAAACGACGAGAGAAGACCAGTGAGCAGTGCTTCTCGGGCCAACGATGAGGCGAAAAACATAAGAGAACAAAATGAGACCAGAAAAAAAAAGCAATGAAGCTAACACACACACACACACACACTTGAAAGAAAAGAATTGAGTGGAAGGGGAGCACGAAGAGAAGATGTAAACTGTGCGCCTCTTGAGACCTGACGACGAATCCACACCTTCGCTGGTGTCCACCACCTTCATGTCAAACTTATCGCACTGTGAAAAAAAGAGTTGCCCAGTTGTTCGCATCACTCTAGCTTGAAACGATTTGTATTTATTTACTTCGTCTTGAACACCTTCCTGTGCTTCTCGCGCACGGCGAGAAGTTGGTTGATCACCTCGTAGCGGCGGGTGCGGATATCATCGCGCTGCTTCCGCAGCCCCTCCAAGTCCTCTGCGTCCTGCTTCACCTTTGCCTGTGCCTCGGCGGACTTGCCGTTCGCAATCGTCTTCTCCATCTCCGCCGCCTTCGCCACACGAGCCTCACGCGCTTTCTTCTCCTCCCCCATCGCGGTCCGCGCCGCCTCCACTTCCTTCTGCCGCTTCTCTGCGTACTGCCTTCGCACCTCGTCTGCGTTAATGGTCTCACAGATTTTGGCACGACGTTCCTCGGCCTCGCGGCGGCGCTCTGCGCGAGCGGCCTCACTGTGCTCGTAACGCGCCACCTCGGCCGCCTTCTCATCGGTTTGCGCCTCCACCGCCTTGAGCTGCTCCTTCGCTGCCTGCTCCCGCGCCTCCGCCTCACGCTGAATCCGCGCAAAGTCACTGGCGCTGGCCGTGCCACCCGCCTTCGCGCTGCGCAGCTTCGCGTAGTGCAGCTCGTACGACTCAAACTTCTTGTAGAACATAAAGCGGTGGAAGGTGCGTTGGATGATGAGGGCCGCGCGGTCCTCCATGATGGCCTTGATACGCGCGTTTGTCTTGTCCACCGACTTCTGCAGCGTCCTCGTTTGCCGCTCGAGCTGCTGGGCGTCCTCCTGCTTCTTCCGTAACGTCTGGCGCAGACTGTCAAGGTTCTGGCGCTGAATGCGCACGGCATTGTCCAGCGCACCGGCTTGGTTTGCCATGCCATCGGAGACCATGGCCTGGTCGTTCATCTTCACCAGCGTCACAAGGTTGCGGGCCTTGCTGCTCCACTGCAGCGTGGCCAACGTGTCGCCGTAGTTCTTGACGAGCGGGCTGAGCGTGGCGACCATCGTGGTGCGCGCGTTCCCGCCGATGCTGTCGCTCAGCAGCCACGTCAGCACGCTGTCACGGAAAGGCACCTGCGGCAGCGGACGCTCTTGGTAGTAGCCCCCGGTGATCTCCGCCCTCGCCTGTTCCATCAGCATGTTTTGCTGTTCTGTCAAGTTGTCAATGACGCGGCGCAGCGCCAGCAATGACGTGTTGATCGCCGCGGACTCCTTGACGTAGTCCTGGAAGCCGCCACGCTCGGAGCCGGCGAGATCGACGAGATTGATGCGTCCACCCTGCGTCTTGAAGGAGGGCAGCGCGTAGGCGTTCTTCCCCGGGACGACCTTCTCCTGCAGCACCGTGATTTGGTAAATGGCGTGGCTGCGACTTGACTGGTTGTGCACCGCCGTGGCGCAGGTCGTGCGGTGCTGCGAGCCGCGGTCCAGCAGCAGGCAGCACTGCGCCCAGCTCTCCACCTGGTACTTGGTCACACCCTCTACAAATGGGCCGCTGTAGGGGTCCTGGCGAATGCGCGCGTCTTGCAGTTTCTCATTGCCGCGGGTGTGGCGCAGGGCGGGGTCCAGCAGGTCCCGCACACGCTCCATGTAGATTTCAATGAAGCTCACCTCGACGCGGAACTTCGTGCGCTCGCGCTGCGGCTTCGACTGCGCCTCCTCCGCCTCGCGCTCCTTGAGAATGAGAAACAAATCGTTGGAGACGCGGGGGATGATGCCCTCCTCGCCGTCGCCACCGCAGGACGCGTCTGGGTCGTAGTGGCCCATCATGGTGTAGGTCTTTCCGCTGCCCGTCTGCCCGTAGGTGAGGATGCAGCTGTTGAAGCCGTTGAAGACGTGCGGGACCAAGTCCTTGGCGATGAGGTTGTACACATCTCGCTGCGTGGCGTGCGTCTTGTGCCGAGTATCTTGGAAGGTGTGCACAATGTGGTGCGTTGGCGGGATGGACCAGAGGGAGGCGTCAAACTCGAACTGCGCCTTGGGGGCCCAGTTGTCTTTGGGGTCCAGCAAGATCGTCTTGGTGTCCGTCATCTCCACAATGGAGCGCCGCTCCTGGCCGTCCATCTCGGCGAGCTCCTCTTTGATGAACGGACGCACTCGAGCCACAACGCGGAAGGAGGTGATCTCGGACACGCGGTTCTTGAAGGCGTCGGTGCCCTCCGCCGCGTCCTCGGTGGTCAGGTTACGGTCCGTGTCGTGGTGCTGCGGTGTGGCAGACGAGGCGCGGCGGCTCGTCTTGTTGTTGCGCTTTGGCGTGCGAGCACGTGCAGGAGTACCGCCACGCACGGGCGTGGGGCCGCGCGACGGCGGGCTGCCGTTCTTCTTGGGCGTCGTGGCCGAGCCACCCCGCTTCGACGCCTGCACAAGCTTGGGCTCACGAGGAGCACTCATGTTTTTTTTCTGCTTGGTGTTCTTTTTTGTGTTTTGTAGCTGTTGCTGTGTGCGTTTGCTTGTCTAAATCTTTTCTAGTCTGGGAATGTATTTGTCAATTTTTCTTTTGTATGTGGGCTGGTTAGAAAAAAATGATAAACACCGAGAAAACAACACTCTAACGGTGACCTTTTTCGAAATGTAAAAGAAAACAAAATATGGGAGAAAGAGAGAGAAAATGAGGTGCAATATAGATTTATGTTCTAAACTGGAGAAAAAAGAAAAATTAAACAATGAAGACACACACAGACAGTGAGAAGTGATAGGCAGTGAGCAGAAAACCAATAAAAACTCTGATATTTCTCTTCCTCCTGTTTCTCCTTCGCGCTGTCGACTGAGTGTGTCAGTGTTCTACGATGCTGAATGTACAAAACAGAAGAATAACAACAGCAGCCAAAAAAAAAAGGTATTTGTATTTGCCGTGAGAAGCGAGCTGAGTATCGCGTCAAGTACATATATATGTGAAAGCATTTGACGGTCAGAGATAGAGAAAAAAAAAAGAAGGAGAGATAGACGCCATTCAACAGGAGAAGAGAAGAGAGGAGTACAAGTGGCCGCAGACGAAAGTCAAAAGACTCGCCTAAACAATTCAGCACATTTATGTGTGTCAATGTGTGTGCAACGTGTGATGAAAGAGGTGTAGAGATGATACGCCAAATCGAAGTCATCACCGAGAGAGGGGCCCTCATGAAAAGCGCACACACAGACACCCACTCAAATAGAATAAGTCGCCTGCACAACGGCAGTTGCTATTCTGTAGGAAAAGTAAATACACAACAAAATCCAACAGTGCCTTTGTGCAAGCAAGGAGAACATCCGAGAGCAAAAAAAAATGTTAATTTATCGGAAGCTGCGCCTCGTTGCTGCAACTTCTTTTCGATTATTATTTTGTCGAAGATCTATACGCATAGGAGCGATTGAGATGCACCTACATGATTATTTATATACATAGACACGTCCACAAGTGTTGGCACTCTCTCCCGCTTCCACCACAAAGACACACGCACACACAGAAGCCGAGAGAGACTGACGAGGAAAGCTTCACGATAGCGCGAGAGTGGTACTAAGAGAAAAAAGAAAACAAGAAGGACATAGAGGGAGGTGAGTCGCGGTAATGTACATCTAGAACAGCCTCGCCGACTTCAAAGGCCACACAGCCACACAGCCACATACAGAGACAGGCAAAAACAACAACAACATAGATTCAGCAAGAGGACGCGAAAGGTAAAGGAAGCAACGCGACTCCATGTAGGAGTGCTTTCTCTATTTGCGCTTGCCAGGCTTCCCCACAGGTGGGGCCACCAGCGGATCGACGCTCACGTCCACCGACAGCAAGGGACTCTGTTGCACCGCACGCAACTCCGCCAGACGCTCCGTCGTACACGTCGCCAACGGACCTCGATCGCACGCTGCATCGACGACTTCACGAAACAAGGCGGTGTGCAGCCTCGTAAAGGCTGCCTTTGCCTCTGCGAGTTCCTCTTCCATGTGTGCCCGCACCACGCGCTCCTCCGCCGCTCGCAGCGCCGTCATGACCTCTGCGCTGACATCGGTCACCGCGAATCCTTGCAGCTCGGCGGAGGTGATGCAACTTAACAGAAGACGCTGCGCTGGCGTCGTAGCTGCTGCTGCTGCAGCTGCATTGACTGTCCCGTCAGCCATAAGTGTTCCTGCCGCAGCGGCATCACCAGCGGATTGGTTTTTGTTCTCCTTTGCGTCCGCAGCAGGGGCGACAGTGCCACGCCCACTGCGCGGAGCCGCCACGCTCTTCTTCGCCGCGTTGGCGTTGGGTGCCGCAGATGTTGCGCGGTTCTTCGACGACCCACCACCACCAGCTGTCGTACCAAGAGCGGAGCCGCCATCGCCCGACGTTGACGCCGTCAGCGCCAACGCAGCAGCGGGCCGTGCGGGTTGCAGGAGAGAGTCCTCGCACTGCTTCTCCACCATTGGCCGCTGACGGGACACGACAACGTCGGCGAGGGCGGATGCAGCACGTGACAGCAGCACAGGAAGGGGAAGGCTCTCGCCATCCTCCTGAGCGTCGTCACCGCTTGTGTCGACAACTCCACTATCGTCTACTGTCACGGACGAAGCGCTCATGTTGGAAATGCGCGCTTCAGTCCTCTTCAGTTGTAGCGCACCTTCATCAGCAACGTCGCGGGAGGCGCGAGCAGCACGCAGGAGAACTTGCATGGCATCCAGGAAGACCTGACGAAGCGCGCTGTCACGAATGCTCATAATTTGATAGAGCAGAGGGAGAAGAGCACCATCCCACTGGATCGTTACGGGGTGTGGCGCGGAGGACGAAGGCCGTGACGCCAAATCGTACTTTTGCGTCTGGGGAGTTCGCGGGTTTGGAGAGCCGGCAGCAGTGCTTGCGGTAGTAGAGGGTGGACGGGGCGTGGAAGGGAGAGCAGCCGGTGCCAGACGCGGATGCTGCGGAGTCGCCGTCGCGACAAGCTCCACGACCTCCGTGTTGTTCAGGGAAAGGAACGTCTCCTTCACCACCGCTGAGAGCCTCTCGAGTTTATCGTACACGGCGGTGCAAAACGGCACGTGGTCGAAGGTCAGACGATTAGCTCGATGCCAGGCCTCGGCTTGCGCCGCACGCTTCTCCCGCTCCGCTTGCCGGGCCACGTCGGCGGCACCGTCCTCGGCGGCCAGGCGCGCACGCAGCTCCGACGTCTCCATCGCACGCGTATCTGCGCCGATCTTCTGCGCCAAGCGGCGCTGCGCGTCCACGAGGACCTTCGCGTCCAGGGCATCGTCAACGGGTTTGGCCAGCCACTGCAGTGATGGGCCGGCACGCTGCACGAGGGCACGCAGACGCACAAAGATGCGCTCCGGCGCGGGCGGGACGGTGAGCAGCTCGTACGTGTTTTGGAAGAGGCCCTCCCGCGTGGCGCGCACGGAGAAGGGAAAGACGACTGCCTCGCCCGGGAGGACCACCCCGTTCATCGGGGAAGACATGAAGAAGAAGGCGTCGCGGGCTCTGTGCTGGTGCGCCGCTAGTTGGTGTGTCAGGCACAGCGACGCAAAGGGCAAGGGGTCCGCCTGGGCCACTTGTTTGGGACTCCGCTTGCTGTGTGAATCGGTGTCGTGCACATCTCCATTCGTCAAGGGTGTTTCATCGTTCTCGTCCCCGCCTTCCTGAGCCGCCTCATGAAGCTCTCGCAGGTGCTCCTGCATAGCGTCCATCACCGTCCAGCTGTAGTAGATGGTCGTCGTGCCCATGTTGCGCAGTGTTGCACTGCCCTGCTGCAGCTCACGCGGACGAGTGTGAAAGAAGAGCGCCCGCGTCGACAGCTCCATGGCCGGTCCATCCCTCTGCGCAGCCCTCGCTGTCTCGGCGGCGTGGTCTCCCACACGTGCTGGCGGAGACGCATCTAGCACGCGCATGGGGTGCAGGGGCGAGGGCGGCTGCGTGCGCTGTGTGTACGGGTTCTCCCCGTCTATGCTGCTCGAGTCCACAAAGTGCGGCTGTGCGGTGTCGATGCTGCCGCGTGGCATCGGCCGTGCGCCGCCGCCCTCAGTGCCGTCGTCGTTGTCGTCCTCGCCGGTTCGTTCTCGGCTCCTCGTACTCGCGTGGGCAAGACGCTGATCTGCGCGCCGCGCTGACGTGGCGATGCTGCGCGTTGACTGCCCGCCGCCATTGGTGTGGCCGTTGCGGCTGGGCACTCGACTGGTGAATGCGCTGGAGGCCCAAAACTGCGTCTGGGGTGGGGGAGGCAGCGGCGGAGGAAAGTACTCCACCGGTGGCGCAGAGGCGGGTCGACCGTCTGCTGCTGCGGCTGCTGCTGCGGCATCGCGCAGGTACGCCTCGTCTTCCGCTGTGGCGAAGGGTGCGGCGCGGCCCTCGACGTCGAGGAAGACGCGGGGTTGCAGAAAGTGGCCTAGACGCTCTTGTACGTACGGCGCGAATCGGCGCAGCTGCTCCTCGTAGTAGGACGCCGGAGACAGAGTGTCCGTGGCATCTGCGTACGTTGACGGTGACCCGACAACCTCAGTGAAGAGGTCGCAGGAGGCTGCCTTGGTGGAGTTCTGTGCGACGGCACAGCCGTTGGCGAGGGCGTCCTTCACGCGCTCCAGTGCGACGGTGCGCGCCTGCATCGACTTGTTGCTCGCCTTCCACGCACTCGTCGTGCCCTTGAAGCCGTCTTGCTGGTCCAGCGCGTCCTCTTCTGCGACCACGCGTGTAAACAAAGGATGGTCATCTGGCAACGTGTGAGACATGCGTGCTTCGCCGTACAAGGGGTAAGGGACACAGGCACGGCCAATCGGCACCAGCCGCCGTGCGTCCCGCTCACTTGTGCACCGCAGCAGTCCTTCCCACGCGTAACTGCCGTATTGGTTTGCCGAGGCAGACGTTGCCACCTCCACAATTACGTTATCCTCGCGCTTGGCGCGTGCCGCGGCAGTGGCGTGGGTCATATTAAGCGCTGTCCTGCCCATTGTGAAGGCTGCGTGGCGGCCGGCGCTGCCTCCTCTCGTGTGTGAGGCCGAGGGTGCGGTGGCAGAGAGGAGGTGCGTCTGCATCTTGTCCCAAGCGGCCTTCTGACGCGCAAACTGCAGGAGCGCTTTGCCTTGACGATCTCGGTCATTGTAGGGGTCCTCCGCGGCACTGATCTGCTCGGCGTCAATCGCCCATTTCGTAGATTGGATTTGCGACTTCATTTTTCTTTTTTGTTTTCTCAAATAAAGTAAACTTTTTTGTTCGTTTGGATAGGACACAAGCTACACGAGTGCGAGGTCGGCAAGGAGGGGGGAAGGCTTGATGCGCACGTTCAATGAACGATTCGCGCGTGCGTGGGCGTCTTCCTCCAACTCCCAACTGGTTACGCGTGCAAAGCTAGACAATAAAATGGAATGTGCTCTCCTTCCGCGAAGAGAGGCAACGCAACGTTCACTAGAGGCTTCGCAATGTATCTCTCTCTGACGTGCACAGCGCAATAGAAAAGAAAAACAAAAGAAGAGGTACAAAATACAAAGGTGTTCGAGGATTGTGGAAACGAGAAATAAGAGTTGAGCATACACAACACAAACACCACCGAGAACAGGCACACACACGCACCCCCCTCAAAAAAAAAAAAAAAGGGAAACCTCAGCGAGAGGACTACGGTGACGCAAGTTTTTTTACACAGAGGGGCAAAGTGATCCAACTGCCATTGCACACTGCGCACCGGTGAGAAGCGGATTCTGCAGCTGCTCACTTTCGCTCAATGCTAGGCCAAACATCAGCAAAGCTACCACATACATCGAGAGTTCACATTGACGGTGCCATGATGGGCACAGAAGGTGCAGAGAGGAAACAACAACGACGATTGCCATCACCTTTACCCCTCAGGAAAGAATTAAAAGTCATATTGATTCTCCCACTTTGTTAAATTTCAGCTCAGCTATTTGATTCTCGTGGACAAAGCATCAAGCTGCCGCCTCGCTCTCTCTATCTATAAAATGTGTGCAGTCAAGGTACAATTACATAAGAACAAATTAACATAAAGACTCGCTCATTTTTTTTCTAATACTGCGATAATGGTTTTTGCGCTTTAAAAGAAGAAGAAAGGCAAGTTTTTGAAAAGCAAACTTTGTTTAAAGACTGCATCATCACTTCTAAACCTTTACCTCTGCTCTCTCTCTCTCTCTTATCTTGCGCTTACAACTCCACAGAGAGGCCGGTGCACTGCCCCACCGCATCGTACACCTCCACGACGTTACCAGAGTGAATCGTGCCTCCGTTCAGCGAAGAGAGCAGCTGCAGCACCCCGCGCGATCGCCGCGCCTGCTGATTAATAAAACGCAGAAAGAGATGCATGCTCGGGTATACGTTCATGTACAGGTCATTCAGGACGCAGCGACGACGCACCTCTCGCGTAGGGCACAGCTGCAACTGCCGCCGCAGATAGTACAGGTGATCCTCCACCGCGGCAATCGCCTCGGGGAGCTCCGTCATCAGATGCGTGTAGCGAACCAGGAAGAGCAGCACATCCTCGCGCTGAAGCTCCTGCACGGTCCAGGCTCGATGGGCAGAGGATGTCTTCGGCGGTGGCGCGAAAGGATTGCCCTCCTTATGTGGCGCCCGACCGAAGCGTGGGGCGGAGCCGAAGACTGCGCTGGGCGAACTCCCTCGCAACCGGGTTGGCGTGTCAAGCACAGTGACGTCGATATGACGGGTTTTGGCGCTTCCCCGCGTGCGCGATACGCCCCGGGTATCTTGCACGGCACGCACCAGCTTCGAACTCACGCCAAGCGGAACGCCGACCACGGCAGCACTCTGCGACGTGGTGTAGTGCTGTGCGAGCTGAAGCACAACGCGCATGCTGTCCTGCACAAAGAGTCCACCAAGGCTCTCCGCCTGCTGCACAACGCGAAAGCGAAGGGCGGTGGTACTCTGGCTGGTCGGCAGCAACGTCGCCTCTCGTACTGTTCGAGGCACGTGAGACGGCACATTGGCAGGCGGCGCAACAGCACCGTCTTTACCATCGGCAAGAGAGGCGTTGATGATGGAGGCGATGTCAATGCGGTGCTCCTCTTCTTCTTCCTCTTCTTCGTGATCCTGGAGTTTTAACCCATCATGTGCGCCTTTCCCAGCGTTGTCCTGCCGCGACATGGCCCCAAGCACGCGGACGGGGGCCACAGAACTGGCAGCTTCATGAGCTGAGCGATCAAGATCGGTGATGCGAGGCGATCCGAAAGGCCTCGCAGCGTGCAGGCCGCCGTGTTGACGTCGGCGTGAAGGCAACGAAGAGCTGCGGGCAGAGGATGCAAGAGGAGAGACAGAGCGCGTTCTGACAAGAGCCGTGGACTGCGCAGGCACCCCGGCCGTCAGCTCCGCAATGCTCTCGAGAATGAGCTGACGCCACTGCGCGCCAGCGGAGATGCGCACCACCACGCTTGTCTGCGGCCGAGATGAGAGCGCAGACATCGAGGTCTGTGCAGTGCTCACGTCTGACGCTGACGGGCACACGACGGCGCCAGCACGCTGCATCGCTTCGCTGAGCTCCGGCTCGGCTAGCTTCACCTCCATCGCGGGAAAGTCATCGTAGTAGGACGGGTGCGTTGCAGCGACCATCGCCAACGCCGCCTCGCGTAGGCGATGAAGGGTGGTGGAAGAGAGGGCACCACCGACCAGCTGCGCCTCCAGACGCGTGCGGGTTTCGAGGCTGCCAAGCGCGTAGGACAGGGCAAACACGTGGACCGCCTCCAGCGCAACGAGGTGCAGGGGAAGGGACGACCCAGACCCTTCAGAGGTGGAATGGGAAGTTTTGGTTTGGGCCTGAAACAGAAGCTCCATTAGCGTAGCGAGAAGACTGGGGTCTCTCTGCAGCACCGCAGCCATGCGCGTTGGGTGCGACAGCAGCATCCACCGCCAGCACACAATCGCCGCGACGCCGTAGATGCGCATCTGTGCACCACGCCAGCGCAGCATGTCGATAAGCGCACCCATGGCGCTCGCGGAGGACTGCGCGGTGGATGACGAAGCAGGTGGTGCACCATCGAGTAGGTCCTTCACCAACTGAAGGGAAGCGTGTGCTTGGGTCTCTAACAGCGCCGCCAGCCACAGCGCCGCTGACTCGCGGATCTCCGCCACCGGTACGGTGAGAACCTGGGCAATGAAAGCCGGAATGGTCTTGTTCGCGCTGAGGCAATGCTTCATGCCGGAGGGACAGCCGCGTGTGAGCCACGTGAGCACTTTCAGGGATGTCCAGAGCAGATCCTCCTGGGTCCCTCCACTTGCCTCCTCGTTCGCTGCCTCGCGCACGGCGCCACGGGCGTCGTAGGAGCGATAGGCCAGACTCTGCGCCAGCGTGCACACCGCGTGCAGGGCATCGTAGCTGCACAGCACCAACGCCGCCTCGTTGTGCTGCGCGTTCTCAGAGGTGAGAAGAGTGAGCAGCAAACGAAGAATGTCCTTTGCGCTCTGCGTGAGGAGCGGCGGGTCCTGACGTGGCGAGCCTTGTGCTGTGGGTGTGGGGGATTTGGTCAAGGCACGCAGCGCCGCCTTCAGGAGGGCATCGCAAGAGAGCAACGCATCCGCGACGGCAGGGCAGAGCGTGGCGGCGTCGTGGAGGAGACGCAGGCTGAGGTGCACCAGGCGGGCCTGCAGCACAGCTGATGTGTTCTGCCGGGCTTCCCCATCTCGAGAAGGGAGCATGCTGTGTGGCGAGGACCCGGCATGGCGCGCTGGAGTCGCTCGCAGGGCATCTAGCGGCTCACTCACCACGTGGGAGTTACCACGTGAAAGGAGACTGCGACGCCCGCTCCGCGGCTTCAAGGACAGGGTGGACGATAGGTGCGGGCCACTCGCCTCGCTACCGCTGCTGTCCCGCGTGCTGCTTTCTATAGCGACAAGTGCGCACCAGCTGAGCGCCTGCAGGGCTTCATGCTCACCAAGGAAGATGTCCTCAACGAACTCGCGGGCTGCCTCTGTGCCGTACACACCGGGCAGGGAGGACAGCACGCCTCGCAGGGCAGCGAGGGCTACCACCTGAGTTTTCACGGAGGGCAGTGGGGCAACGGCGAAGGCGAGGAGATAGGGGACGGTGTGGGCGGCGTCCTCCACCGCCATCTCCGCCCAGCTCGCGATAGAGCGCAGCACGCGAAGCACGTCGTCCTCGGCGCTGGTGTGGGTGCGCCGGTCCAGATGAAGGGTAGATGGGCTCAGCATGTCTTGTTGCAACTGCCGCCACTGGGCCTGCAGGGCTTGTGCCAGAGGCGACATCCCGAGCGCCAGCGGAGAGGTGGTGGAGTTTGCGGAGGCTGCCTTGACCTCACGATCCCACCTGTGCGATGTGAGGTGTGGCTGTGGTGGACTCGAAGATGCTGCGGTCCGTGGCGGGTGCGGTGGGACAGACAGCGAAGGAGACGAGGAGGCGGATGAGGTCGTGCGGTGTTTCGGCCAAGGTGCGTGACGACTTGTGGATTGTCGAAGTGGAGCTTGGCCGGCGCCGCGCTGACCACAGGAGGAGGAGGACGAGTGGCTACGCGGCAGGGAAGGCGAGGCGGACGGTGGTGTCGGCGACCCTGGGGACGCTGAAGACGGCGGCTGAGAGGCGCTCTGGCGCTGCGACATGCTTGAGAAGAACAGGGGAAGAGGAAATAACAATAGCACACGTTGTATAAGTTGCTAGGTGCCGCCTTGGCACGTGTGTGTATGTAAACTGCTCTTTTGTGTGTGTGTGTGTTTGTGTGAAGTTTATTATAATTATTACGTTTGCAACCAGAATGTGTCAGACAAGGGAGGATACACAAGTGAGAAGATTTAAAAAAAAAGAGAGAGAGGAACAGCGATGGAAAGCTTTCTGTTCTCGACAGTGGTCGTCGCCCTTACTACTTCGTCAAACGTGTGTGCGTCCACGTCAGCCGTTGCTTCAACTAACTCCGTGCGGAAGCCAAAGTCCACCAATGACATCTCCTCACATAAAAGGCAAAACTACCAAAACTTGTTTCATTCATAACGTGGAGCCGAGGCCCGCGTAAAAAAAAAAAAGAGAAAAGTCAGATCTATCTGCAACTGATTTTTCCTTGGTTTCCCTTTTCTGCTTTTTTCTTTTCCGAAATAGAAAGAATATGTTCTCCTTTTAGAAAGGCTCTCATTGATGAACGAAACAGTGAACCCCATCTAAATACGAGCATCGAAGGGGGAAACGACGTGGAAGCGAAATTTTATTGAACAACTACAAAAAACAGAGGCCTCTATGTTCACTACAATGCGAGAGTGAATCGAACACTGTAATGAAAAGAAGCGCAACAAAAAATACGAAAATGTGTTGCATTCAAGCAACCCAGCCCCCCTCAAAGCTACCACGAAGCCAGAACAACATTAACACCGCAACAACAACAACAACAAAAAAAAAAACAGCATCAGCAACAAAGCCGCCAACTACGAGTGCCCCGCGGCTTCGAAGAGCCTCAACGCGGCAAACTTTCCAATACAAGAACTTGCTCAGCGTCACTTTTCTCCCTTGTGACCATTCTTCGACCGCTTCATGGCCCGCGGCGGTCCTGCGTTTGACACGCCGTATTGCCCGCTGCCCGTCAAGTTCGGCGACGGTGAAGACGGCGGAGATGCGTTGGCAGGTGCTGGCCACAAGGTGGTCAACACCGGTGCCGGCTGACCAGCTGCACCCGCAGATGCGCCAGCGCCACGTCCACTGCTAAGAGCTCCTGGAGTGCGCATGCCTCGACTACTCAGGGTGGTGTTCGTCGATTCACGCCGCTTCGCCCAGCCAGACGCACGGATCTGGCGCAGGCCGCTATGCCGATGGCCGTCCATCTCCACATCCGACAAGAAATCGGAGTCGTCGACGCTGTCGTGGTCGGCCCCGCTGCTCCACAACGTTGCATGTTGCTGCTGCTGCTGTTGCGGTTGCTGCCGCCGCTGCAGTTGCGGGGAGGGCAGATGCGTCTGCGCTGACGCAAAGGCGGATGGGGCGGCAGAGCCCGATGAGGCTGACCCACCGGGGACAAAGTCAGGGCGGATGGTCACCGTTCCTTGTGCGTCAGCGGTCCCAGCTTGCTGCGCGCGACCGCGCAGCCCACGCGCACGGTTCAAAATACTCGAAGACGACGTTCCTGCAACGTCGCCGCCACCACCCCCAACACCACCACCACCACCGCTGCTGCTGCTCATCCCACGTCCGGCTTCCGCCAGGCTCCGCAGGAAGTCAGGGAAGGCTCGTCCGTTGGAGGCCGTGGCACCTGCAGCCCCGCCTTCGACGCCCTTCGCCATCTCTGGTCTGCTGCTGCCCAGCAGGCTACTCCCGTTCGGTGCAAGAACAGAGGACTTGGCATTAGGGAAGGGTCGTCGCAGGTCGTCATGCCCCCAGTCCAGTGCGGACTGCTCCGCCTCCTCCTCAGCAACAATGTTCACACGACCCAGCGAAGGCCGTGCCGTGCCACTACTAAGACCGCGTCCGTGCACCGTGTCTGGGGTGGCTGCGCTTCTCGTTTCCAGCTCGAGGAGGCCCTCCCGAGTGTTGCGCTCATCTGCCGCGCGCTGGCGACGCCGCCATGGCATGCACAACCACAGTCGGTGCAGCGGTGCGAGGAGGACCATCACCGCCCAAAGGGCCAAAGAGGTGAAGAGGTAGAGGAGAGCGCCGCGTCGACACACATCGGCCTTCTCCGACTTCTCCCAGTCGTGCTTGGCGGCCAACACCTCAAAGGTCCAGTTACCGCTGCGCAGCATGTGGGCCATCATGAAGAGCAGCACCGATGCAATGGCCGTCATGGGGGCACATACGGCAATGCAGCTCGACAGCAAAGACATTAGAAATTGACAAGAATGGATCTAAACAACAGAACCGAATGAGTCGTTTAAAAGGCTCAATATTCACCACCACAACAGCAAATTATTATAGGGGGAAAAAAAAACCGAGCTGCGCCAGACGTAAAAGGTTCAGCAGTGTACTGTCGCCGCTTGCGTGCACAAGAAGGTGAAAAGAAAAATGGTAATGAAAACAATACTAAAAGACACAAACACCGAGTGCGGAGAGGAGAGAAAGAGAAAAAAGAAAAAGAAGTTGTGACGGTATTACCAAACAAGAAAACAAACAGTAGATAGCTAGATACTCTGTTTTTAAAGAAAAACTATCTTTGTGGCGATAAGTGAGTATTGCACTGCTACAATCGAAACACACAGCGAAAACAGAAAGAGGGTGGTGTAGATCAGACTTCACAGACGTATCAAAGTGAGCCTCGCGTCGCAACAGCTTGCTCGCTTCCCTTCCCTTTCTTTTAGATTCTTAGTGGCACTGGTGACACACAGAGGGGACAGGAGAAACGCAATACCAGCTGAACTCGTTGCAGCTCTAACACAGTTCACAGAAGAAAACAAAAACAAAAAAAAGACAATGACAAGAACAGGAGCAATATATTCTGGCCTCCACTGTGGAGAGGCCCAGTTCATACGGTAGAACAATCTTGGTGCCCGTTCAAATGAGAAGCAAAGTGCACAATGCCACAAAAAAAAAAAGGTAGACAATACAACAGAAGAAGAAGTAATGAGACGAATAGAAGGAAAAAGGATCACCAGGTATAAATTTAGTGTTGTTCACACGCACACACACATGTAGACACCGGAAGCGCTAATTTCTTGTAAAAAACTGACACTGTGTCATGTAGCTGAATAAAGTGCTCTTTCTACAGGACATATATGGGCAAATTTGGGCGACGTATGCTCTTGAAGGACAGAGAATCCAAGCACACAGTGGTCAGCAACAATCCAGCCGAATGAGCAGCTTGCAATCGGTGATGCTTTATTTTGGAACTCGTTGGGCTTCGATTGCACGAGTGTGCATTGCCGTCGTGGCGTGTTTTTTTTTCTTTAATAGTCTGAAAGCTACGATAAAACTGGATAGCAAAGACGATACATGTAAATGTGCATTGCGGAGTGCTTCAATGCGGGAGCGCCTGCAACGAGTGCCGAATTAAAGAAACCACCGGTGCACGCGCCGTGGCCGGATAGAACAAACGAGCATGCGTGAACGGCAAACAAACAGACAAACAAACAAAAGAGGTTTCACACCCGCAACCTCATTCAACAAGGAACTGAAAAGGGAACAAGAGCTCAATAAGAAATACGCCCTCTGCGTATCCGGATAGGAGTGAGTGCGCCGCCACACACACATACACACTCATCCTTTCATTCACCTCTAGAAGCTCAATTGGACGCTGCCTTGCCTTCTCACTGTCCCTTCCCAGACAGCGGCATCGGTGCACCACTTGGGTTACGATTCTGCTGGCCCAGAAGAGGGCTCGAGACGATCAGCGGGGTTGTCAGGGACTCGACAGGAGCCACGGTGTGAGAAAGATCAGCGGGTTCTTGATCGTCCTCCCCCTGAGCCGCGGCCGGCTGCAACACGGCTGGAGCCGCACTTAGAGCGCTTACCACAACATCCACCGCTGGGTTTGCGCGTGTCTTTGACGTGGCTTGACTGCGGCGCAGGTCCCGCCAGCGAGGCAGCTGCCGCCGTCTCCACAGCGCCGCCACGCAGTCCGGGAGCTTCTCGAGGTAGAGAACGTAGGCGTCCAAGAGGACGAGCACCCACAGCACGAGGGAGATGCAGAGGTAGATGATGGCGCCGTTGCGGCACGCCTTGGATTTGGCGCTGCGGTCCCAGTCGTGCTTGGCAGCAAGCACCTCGAAGGTCCAGTTGCCGCTGCGCAGCATCACCGCCAGCATGAAGAGGAGGACGGAGGCGATGAGCGTGAACGGCGCGCAGCAGTACAGGCAGCCGATGCCGAGCCCCATGGTTTATGTTTATGTTTTACAAGGTGAAAGCTAAAAAGCCTTTTTTTGGAAAAATGCAATTGAAAAGAGTTGTGAAAAAATTGAGTGTAACGTAGTGACGGCACAATGTCGTGGTGCTGAGCAGTGGAAACGGAGCAACTAAAAAGAGCGATATCACACTCGTTATATATATATATATAGAGAGAGAGAGAGAAAAACGTGTATAAGCGGAGATGACAGGGAGAAAGGAGCACTGAAGTGAGAAAAAAAAAAAACAGATGAAACGTGTGAAGACGCACAGAGAAAGAGAGAGCGAGCGAGTGCTGGCACGCCTCCTTTATATGGCGCAAAAGAAAAAAAAAAAAGTTCGCTGCAAAGAGAGGTAGGAAATAAAAAAACGCGAGGAAAAGGTTGATGATGTCATTGACCGAGTAGCAGAAGAACACAAGGTTTTGGGTCTCTCTCACGGACCCTCCGCACACCACTTTAACAGAGACCAGTAATTTCAGAAGAAACTTAAAGGAGAAGCGGATAATGGCCAGACAAAACGCGTACGTCAACTTGTACATACATGCATCTTTACAGTGCACATGAAGATGCGCAAGTAACATGAGCTGAGCGTTTATTAAAGGTACTTCTATTGTTCTTGTTTCAAAGCAGTAAATAACATTAACTCTACTTCTGTGCATTTGTACAGACAGCTTTTAAAGAAAAAAGAAAGAAAGAAAGAAAAATGATTTACCTTTACGGATACTGCGTAGACCGACACGCGAACAACAACAAAACGAAAAGAAGGCAAGTTGCGAAAGGCCGTTTAGCTCCACAAAGCGCGAGACGAAAAGTGAAGATGCGAAGAACCACTCGGTGGTCTCTTTTAAAAGGAGAAAAAAAGTCTGTAAGCCATAAATCAAAAAAAGCTAACTAAAACAACGATGAGTACCAAGCTGCCGTGCGGTGCGTTCCCCGTCGTCGCTGCACAGCCAACACCAAATGCCGAGTGTGCATGTCAATCAAACAAATCCCCTGCAGACCTAAGAAGTAATGCATCAAAGAAGAAAAAGAAGAAAAATGTCAACAACGAGACAAGCAGCAGCCCAAGGGCACTAACAACGCATCGACGACTCAAACGTGCAGTCGATTCTTGAACAGAAAGTAAGCCTTTGCGTCTCAACTCTCTGACTTGTCCCCTTTCTTCAATCTTTTTATTTATTACTATTTGTTCCCCCCCTGCTGCATCGGCCCCACACGTCAAATGCGTGGGCTACACCGTTCGGTTTTGCGCGTCAGCTGCTACCCTCCCTCGTGACGCGAGAGAAGATGGCGGGGGCGGCCGCCGCACCGTACCTGTCTCACCCGCTGCTGACGGAGGAGAATGCTGCATCTGCGCACCGGCACTCACCCGTCGCCCTGCTGCCCCGATCGGTGGCGGTGAGGAGCGTCGGATGCCTGCGCTGCTGCGCGCACCAAACCCGTGCCGCGGGTTGGCCGCATCATCGCTGATCCGCCGCGTCGGCGGAGACGTGCGCGTTTGATCGTTGACTGGCGGCTGCGGGTTGAAAAGTGTGTTGGGCGGTGGTGTGTGCTCTGCTGAAGCGGCGCAGTGCTGCTGCTGCTGCTGCTGCTGGTCCTGCTGCTGGCGCACGGCAGCGGTACTCAGTGGGGCCTGCGTGGTGGCCGCCATGGGCGTGAACTTGATGGCTTGTTTAGTGGAGGCAATGGAGGAGGGCGGCCGGCGTGTGCTGAGACTGTTCTCCGGACTTCGCCCTCCCACGCTGGGAGTGGGCCCGCCCGCCACAGCACGCTTCGGTGCGGACACCAGCGCGGTGGCTCCCCCGGCTGGCGCTCGCTGCTCACCCACTGTGTCGTCCCAGTTCATGTGGATGTCCACTGTGTCCGGCGAGCTTGTAGCGTAGCGGTGCACAGCAGCGGACGCAGCAGCCTCTGCCCATTCCCGCCCGCCTTTTCCGCCTTCGATCAAGTCGGCCGTGCCCGTGGCGCCACACGACGCGTTCGTCTCCGTCACGCGCCGTGGCAAAAATGTGGCATTCTGTTGACATGCGGCTTTGGACGAGATTCGCGGAGCCATGGCGGGCAGTGTCGCTGCTGGAGGCGGCGGCCTGCGTATTTCGATTGCGGCATCGCTGCCACAGCTCTGCGGTCCGCAGCTGGAGGGCAGGCGAAGGAGCGTCGTGCGACCGGTGCCAGCCTGCGGCGGTGGCAACAACTTCGTGGAGAGCGCGGGCAGATTCTCGTGCTGGGTGGTGCTGTGCCAGCTGGCACCGCGAGCACCGTTGACCGTGGGCGGAGAGCGATGGGATAAAGTGGGTGTCGCGGCCTGCACGTTGGCACGGTCGCTCTCCCGAGCGCCGTCCGAGGGCCGTCGTGCCTGGCAGCCACGTGGCGATGGTGCAGGTGCATCGCTGTGCAGCTCCACCTTCTCGCTTGTGTTGGGGGTGGACGACAGCGTTGACTTGGCGGACGAGGCAGAGGCGACAGCGGCGTCGCTGCTGCTGCTGACCGCGTTGCCACGGAGAATCTTCAAGAAGGAGAGAGGGAGACGCTTAAAAAAAGCTGAGGTGCGTGCCTGGGGTATGGCCATGAGGCGCACAAGGGCTGGACCGAGCGCCAGCCCACGATGCTCGATCCCGGTCAGCTCCACCGGGTCCAGCAAGGCACAGCGACACCCCTGCCAAAAGCATTCGGCGGACTGCGGGGCATCGACGAGCGCGCGGCCCGAGTCTGCCACGCCGCCTTCTAGCGCGAGCACGTCCAACCACAGAGGGACATCGGCCTCTCTCACCTCTGCTGCCTCGGTGCTGGCGGTGGTCCGCAGTGTCGATGGCAGCATTAGAGGTGGTGTACTGCGCGAGCGTACGACAATGCCGTGCACCACCACACATGCGCTACCAGCGCCTGCGTCCAGTGAGCTCCGCTTTCCTTTGGAGCCCGCTGGGGTGGCGTCTATGGAAGCGCTTGCGCTTCCCTTCACAAGAAGACTTGGCCCGTTCATCGAGGTCAAAGACTTGGAGGTCGATGCGCTGGACTGGTGCGGTGGCTGTGGCTGGCTTTGGCTTAAACGCGCGGTGGCCTCCGCATGCAGCCGGTGCAACAGACGCGCAACTCCAGTGTAGGCCTCTGTGCTGCTTCCGTTGCTTTGCCCTATAGAGGCTGCTGGTTGGCCGTACTTGTATGCATCACCACGCAGGGCACCTAACGCAGTCTGCACAGCCTGGCCACCTGCCGTGCCGCTCGATGTCGGTGCAACAACTTCCACCACGTCCTCCTCCGCCGCCCCCTCACCCCGAACAGCGTACAAGCCAAACGTCATGGAGGACGAGTTTGGCGCGGACCGCACCTTTGCTCTCACAAAGGCAACGAACGCCTCTCGAATCACCTCCAGCCTTGTCTGAGGAGGCGTGTACGAGGCTGCCGTACCCGCAATCCCACTCGTGTTTGTCGCACTGCCGTTCCTTGAGAGCGACGGTGGCGGAGGCAGGGCCAGGTCATTACACCCGATGGTGGTATCGTCCAGGTCGAGGACGAGGGCAATGACTTCACGCCTGTTGAACAGATGCTGCTGCAGCTCCATTGAGGTGCAGTGACGTGCGAGTACTCTATCGTTGAAACAGCAGTAATAAAAGTTTTAAAATTAAGGTGGGTAACGATGCGTTCAAAACAAAACAAAAAGAAAGAGGCACCAGAGGAAAAAGAAAGAAAAAAAAGCTTTCTGTGAGAGGGGAGAACACAAATGAAACTAGCACTCTATTGTATCATTAAAGCACTGGGCAAAAGGGAAAGAAAGAAGAAACTCTCTGATGTTTCTTGCTTTTTTCTTTCTCTATGAAGACACTTTTCTCTATTAAATTAGAGTTTAAAAAAAAAGTAAAAGGAAAATGTCGAGAGAGCAATAAAGTTCACCTCGTCTTTCTACACCAACAAACAACCAATAAAACGGAGCAATGGTGCAACAGAGGAATACGAAGATAAACTACGAAGAAGTATTAAAAAAAAAAACAGGGAAAATAAAATAGGAGGAAAGTTTTTTAAAAAATAAAAATGGAGAAATTTGGAGGGGGGGGGGGGTGGAAACAAAATTCAAAAAAAAGAAAGAACGACCTACACCGGGAAAGAAGATTGATTGGTGAAAGTGAACACACAAGAGCCGCTAGAACAACGGTGGGACGTGCGTGCGTGAGAAAAGAGAAAATACAAGCGTTTTGTACGATAGAAAGGACAGAGCGCGGTGTTTCGCACGGTTGCTTCAACGAACACACACACACACACACACACACGTCAACAGCAACAACAAAAAAAAAGAACCACCAACGAATAGCAACTAATACAACAGACAACGTGATACACTCTCTATGCTCTGATGGTCTACATGAAGGAGCTCTTGAAGACACACGCAACGAGACACAGACGCAGATACCTCTGAAAGACTGATGATGTGCCTGCCGCTGCGGGTACGAAGCAAACAAAACAAGTGCGGCAAATATTCAATCGCCTAATTGAAATCTCCTTGGTTTGTTGCTCTCTCTCTCTTTTGAGATAAATAAGGTACGGGGAGGTGTGTTTCGATGACAAGAGCTCTCAAAAATGTGGAATTTTCTCGTAAAAGCCCACCTGTGAAACCATTAAGAAAAAAAAAAGATTGCAAAGAAAGCAAAGGAGAAGAGATGAAGGAGAAGTCAGAAGCATCTGGAATTCCTTTTTTTTTTGCTTGATAGCAAAGAAGCAGCACTCTGTTTGTAAAGGGGAAAACACCATCTACCATACCTTTTCATTTCCAAAGCCGGAGGAATGAGACATCGAGCGGTGGCACATTTGAATTACATACACACACACACACGCACATACACCTGCACAAAGTAATCCCAGTAGGCGCTTCAACAGGAAAGGAGACCGTGATGGCAGCTGCTTCGGCATTCCTTCAAAGTTGTATTCCACCCATCGTCTATATAAAAAAAAACTCTATTACCTTTGTCATAAGAGCAACGAAGAAGGTTGGGGTTAACGCCTTTATGAGCATCCTATATATGTGAAAGGTACTTGTATGTGTGGCGCATTTTTTTTTTTTTTTTTTTGGGTTGTTGTTTTGTTTTTAGTGTTACACAATAGGAAGAAGAAGAGAAAAGGATGCACGCACTCACACATCATGCACAACCCCGCACAGACAAAAGAGAAAGTGCAACACTGCTCGCAAGAGAATGTGCTTCTAAAAGAGGCTCGATGGCGCCGTTGACCGTTGTACGTGTGTGTAGCGACGCCTTATCTCTCGGTACCCGCGACGTCGGTGTCTTTAACAATTACAAGTATTAAGCGTAAGAGTAAATTAAAAAAAAAGTATTAAAGCGTGATAAAAAAGCAAACCTGAACACACACAAAAAAAAATCAAAGAACAACAGCAACGGCAACGGATCTTTTCCTCAAACGTCCACGTCCTCAGAAGTCAACGCCAAACGCGTATGATCCTTCAAAACAAAAAAAAGTGAAACAACAGAGAACAGAGAAGGTAGTACACACACCACTAAGAGCAGCATCTCCACAACCGACTCTTGTCCACGCGCATGCCTACAGCATGAATCGCCGCAGCGCCGCGTTGGCCTGCTCCGTGCCATCCTCCGTCGCCCTTGCCCTTCCACGCTGGCGCCGACCACGCAGCGACAACGGCGCGTCCGCCGCATCATCCTCGAACGTCACACGAAGATCGCCACGGATGTCGTCTGCCATGTACTGCGCATCCGCACGATCACGCTTGCGGTGCTGCTTGGCCGCACGCGCGGTGGCAGCGACGGCCTCCGCCTCGGCGTCGTTCAGCGCATCCTCGTCGTAGACGCCGTTGCGGGCATCGCGCTCGCGCTGCGCTCGGTTGCGCATTACAATCCGCGACGACCGCAGCACCTGCTTGCTGCGCACCTTGTCCGCGGTGACCTTCTTGTCCCACTTCGCCATCTTCCGCTCCCGTTGCAGCTCCAGCTTGGACTTGAGCTCGCGGGTCTTGGGGGCCTCCTTGAAGCCAATCTCCTCGTCCACCTCCTCATCCTTGCCCACCAGCAGGCCCGTCGGCGCTGCCTCGCCCAGCGACTTGTTGGCGCGACGCATCTTTTTCTCCCGGATGGCCCGGG
Source organism: Crithidia brevicula (assembly GCA_030849845.1). Lineage (NCBI taxonomy): Eukaryota > Euglenozoa > Kinetoplastea > Trypanosomatida > Trypanosomatidae > Crithidia > Crithidia brevicula. The sequence goes on along the minus strand of JASAOD010002010.1, from coordinate 134,440 downwards.
CCTTGCGGTTCAGCCGCAAGTTCTCGTTGTACTCGGCTAGCCGGGTTTCGTTCACGCCGGGCACCTGGATGTCCATGGAGATGGTGTCTGGTGGGAGCTTGTCTAGCAGGTTCGTCACCACCCGCTCCTTGCGATGGCGCTCCGTCTCGTGCGGGTTGGCGTAGTAGAAGTCCGGGTTGGCCTCGCCCGATCCAGGGATGAGCAGCGAGGTGAAGCCGCGCGAGTGGCCGATCCCCACGACATCCTCGAAGGGGCAAAACTTCACCTGCTCGGCGACGTTGCCGTAGCCAAGGCCAAACTTCATGTAGGGCGAGCTTGGCTTGGCGGCTGTGAACATGTCCTTCCAGATGTGCACGTTGGTGCCACCACCCAGCGCCACCAATCCCGAACTCGCGATATCGAGTGTGTGGAAGTTGTAGGTGATGGCGTACTCCTCGAGGGTGCGCAGCGTGCGGCAGTCCCACACCTTCATCTTGTGATCCCCGCCCAGCGTAATGAAGAAGCGGCCGTTGGGGTGGAAGCGAATGTCCTCAATCACGCCCTTGTGGCCCTTCAGCTGCAACAGCGGGTCCACCACCGAGGGCGACCACATCTTTATCACACCACGCAGATCGCAGGTCGCCACGACGGCGTTGCTGGGATTGACGGCGAGGCAGCTCGTGGGGTCGTGCATCACCGCGGGAACCTTGGTGCCAATCTCCTCGCCGGTGCTGATATCGAGGTACTGCATGGTGCTATAGGTGGAGGAGGTGGCGGCGAGCAGCATATGCTTTGGCAGGTAGGCCAGCCGATCCATATTCGCCATCTTGGACAAGAGATGCATCTCCGTTCCTTCCTTGGTGTACATGTACACGTACTTCTTCTGTGCCACGGCGGTCATGCTGTGGTCGACAAGGAAGATGGCATCGCTGACGCGATCCTTCAACTGCGTCTCCCCTTCCAGCTGAAAGGACTTCCAGCGGATGTTCGCCATGTGCCCGCGCAGGCCAGCAAGCAGAAGATGCGTGCCGTTCATGGAGAAGTCCAGTTTGTAGGGCCCGAGTTTATCCAGCACGAGACTGTACCGCTTCTGCTGTGTCTGCAGGTCGACACCGTTGGCGATGTCCTGCTGGCTGATGCGGTCCGCTACCTCGCGCTCGTCCAGCTCCAGCCCCGTGTTGGCGGCCTCCATTTGGTAATACATGTTCACCTTGGCGAGGTTCTTGGGGGCCTGCCGGTTGGCCTGCTCGCGCCGGCGCGCCTCACGGTTGCGGAGGGCGGCGGTATCCGTCACCCAGCGGCCCTGCACGAAGTTTTTTTCATGCTTCGCCGTTTCCTCCTTTAGTTCCTGCGTGCGCTTGTCGATGAGCTCCTGCACCTCCTTCGATGGGGCCCCACCACCACCGCCGTGGCTCGACTCCAGCTGACGCGGCATTCCCTTCTCTCTCTCTCTTCGCTGAGCAATAGATTTGGACTCTGCTGGTCTGAAGAGGGATGTGCTACTACGTGCACGATCGAGAAGGTGATGGCGTTTTTTTTTTTTTTCTGATTTGAAAGTGTGCGTCGTGAGGGATAAATGAGCCAAAGAAAGAGAGAGACAGGCAGTGTGTGTAATAGACAGACAGAGAGAGGGAGAGAGAGAGATTGATTCAGCGAGTGCGTTTGTTGAAGAAGAGGCAACGTGTCTTTAGTTGTGATAATGTTTTAGCTACAGTGGTAGATAGCACTGTGTGGACGATGCTGCTGCTGCTCGTGCTACTACTTTACACAAAAATATATGAAGCATCGTTCTTCTTTTCGCTGCCACCTCAACTGCATGTAGCTGGCTGAATGGGGCAGGAAACGAATATCGTTGCCGACGAAGGGTCAAGACACAGCGTGAGATGGTTCGACGTTTATATACTGCGATTCAACGACAAAGGTAACGAATAAAATAACATCGGGCACAACAGCAGAAAACAAAGAAAAAGACTGCTGTACAGATGAGCTTCTACAATGACCACGTCCCTCTGTATATTCTTCGTTTTTTTGTTGCTGTTTTTTGATTTTGCTGCATGTTTTTTNAGCTTCTACAATGACCACGTCCCTCTGTATATTCTTCGTTTTTTTGTTGCTGTTTTTTGATTTTGCTGCATTTTTTTTTTTTTTTTTTTTTTTTTTTTTGCGCCGCTATGCACGCCTATTTCTTTAATTAAAACAAACGAACACAAAAAATAAAATAAATAACCAAGAGAAACTAAAAATATTGAACAGTCAACAAAAAGTCATCGCTCCGGTTGTCTCCTATCCTTATCACAACTAAGATTGACCTCCCCCAAAAAATGAACAAAGCCACAGACAACGACAGCAAAAAAAAAGTAAAAAATAGCAACTCAAGGAAAGACAAAGAAACACAGTAAACCGCAAAACCAGTGGCTTTTTCAATTGCTATAAGCATAGCAGCCTATTCGCACGAATGGAACAGCTGCTTCGCGTCACAGAAAAGAAAAAGAAAAGATTACCAGCACGCAGACACGACACTGGTTTCCAAAAGGAAGAGATTCCCACGAAGCCTGCCAAGGCAAAAAAAAAAAAACGTAAAAAACCGTGACAGAAAGCAACAACAACAAGCTCAGCGTTGCCTGTTGGAGAGATACGGTGTCAGCGTCATTGTTGTTGGCAAAAAAAAAAAAAATGCAAAAGTGGAAAGAAAACAAATCAAATCAACATAAAAGAGAGAGAAAGAAGGAAGGAGTGCGACAGCTGCACAGATCCAAAACTTAGGAGATAGAACTAGCTACCAGATACCTTTGATTGCCAAAGCACGACTAGATCCGCAACTTTCAAGTCGCCAGCATCGCCATTATCCTAAAGGCGCTTAAAGCGTAAAAAAGAAGCGCTGTTTCTCGCCTGTTGAAGAAAATAAAAGGGGAAAGATGACAGGAACATGGCGCAATGAGAAAAAGGATCGTCTGCTCCTCACTTCATAGCCATGACAGTTCAACACATTTAGTGATTCTTTTTCCTGTTCGCAACTATATATATTCGGCTTCGGCACTAGTTGGTCCTGTCTGACACTACTCACTTTCCATCCGCCTTCTTATCGTGCTGGGTTTGGGTCGCGCAAAAAGAAAAAGAAAAGAAAATTTCAAAGTAACAATCTTGAAAAAGAACGATCGAGGCTAAGGGTTAATAATCCGAATCATAAAAGATACGTCGAGACAAGTGAAAAGGAAAGAAAGAAACACATGCGGAAAGGAAAAAAAAAAAGAATAAGTCAGAGTATTTTTTTAAAAGAATGTTTAATCTTCCGGATATAGGGGAGGATGAGTGCGGACCGAAAGGCCAAAAGCGAGCATTTGTTTATTTGTTTTCTTTGGTATGTTGTGTGGGTGATCCAGCAAAAGAGTCATTGAAAGTCCGAGACGACTCTCGGAAAACAAAAAGAAGGAGTAAGAGAGGAAGGGAGAAAAAAAAAAAAAGAGCATTGCTTGAGAAAAGCGTCAGAACAACAACAGAAAACAAAAAATAAAGAAAGGTTAGTATGGGAGCGCACAGGCCTCTCTTCTGAACCTGAGAGGCAGTGCAGCGGATAAAGAGAGAAACGATTTTTATTTTAAAAAAAAGAGAGAGAAGAGGAGGACGACGGGAAATCTTTCCCGTTTTTTTTTTGTTGTTTTTTTTTTTGTTTTTTTTTTTTGGAAAGTCACCAGCTACCATACAGGCACACTTGTAGAGAGAGACAATAAAAATAACAAACGCGCACATACACGCCTGTAAGTGTATTTTTTTGAGGGAAGACCAAAAAGAGTTCAAGGGAAATTAAAAGAGGAGGGAGTACACGCAGAAAGACATTTTAGTAAGTAGCAGAATGCATACTCACCATAAGCAACGACGCGGTTCGTTAGACATCAATGAGGTCAAAAAAAAAAAAAAAACAGTAATAATAATACATATAAATATATATGTATAACGCAGTCGTACAAAAGTTCCAGAAAAAAAGAAAACGAGAACAAAATAGAAACCTCGGCCTCAGAGTGCTTTGCTGAGATCGCGAGATGGAGAAGGCCTTAGGTTGCGGCAAAGATATCATAAAACACGCATGCCTATACATATAACTCTAGATGCATTAGCATGCAAGAGTGAGTGAGAGAGAGAGATGGAGGTGACAACAGGGACGAAACGAAAGGAGAAGAAAAAAAAAATTCCAGAAGATCACTACCCAGCCAGGAAGGGGGAAACAACAACAACAGCCTTAAAAAAAAAAAAAAAAAAGAGGCAGAGAGAAAAACCGCAGTGATTTTCACAGAACAAACCTAAGGTGCTGCTTCTTTTTTTTTTTTTCAGGATCAAAATTATATTATTATTTAAAATATATTATCTTCTTAAAAGCTTCTGCCAATTTTTTCCTTTTTGTTTTCGTGAAACCGACGAAACAGGACAAGAGGCACAACGTGAAAGAACGTAGAGGAAGAGAGAGAAACTGCAGCAGGTGTGTGTGTGTGTGTGTCTGTATGTGTGTGTGTGCGGGATGTACAAAAAAAAAAAAGGCAATTTCTTGTTTTGTTTCCTTCGCACGAGCACCAAAAAAAAAGAGAGGAGAGAGAGCAGATGAATGAAAAAAGAAGAAGAAGAAAAAAGCAATGCTTTCTTTTATCTCGTCTTTAGTTTTAATTCAACTTTTCAAGCCTCTCGACCAAACTCACCCCTACATGAAAATGAGAAAAAAAAATGGGACAGACATTGGATATATGAGTTTACACAATAGAGAAAACAAAGAGAAACATTGCTTTCAGACACTTCCATCATACATGTACCCGCGCACGGATACATGTATTTTTTTTTCCTTTTTTGGCCGAACAGGATTGTCATTTCATTTTGTTGCTTTTATCGTCAACTTATTTGGCGCCAGTACGCATTTCATTCGATGAAAACGCCGTCGGTTTAATCCGTTTTTTCTTTTTTGTTTTTTGATGCAGGTTCACCTGGCATAAGCATCTCGATGGCCTCTGCGTTCTTGTCGATCCGCGTTCTCCTGGCGCTGGAGATGCTGCAGCTGCTGCCACAGGGCCTCGTGTAGGTGGCACGTCTCACGCAGAAGCAGCTTCACGTGCTGGATCTGGGCCTCTCGCCGTGCAGACGCCACGCTGCTTGAAGCGTTGACGATGCTGGTGTCGACGTCGAGGGCGGCGGGGGTTTTCGTTGTGCGATGGAGATGCCTGAGCGTGAGATCCACACTCATCCGCATGTTGCTGAGAGAAGGGGGGGATGCACCCCAGGGAAGGCCGCCGGCGTGCGGGGGTATAGCGTGTCGGCGGCGCCGCTCCTGCGCGTCTTGCGCCAAGGCAAGGTCAAACATATCCATCTCCGCTGCTTCGTGCGCATCCTCCGCGTTCTCGTTCTCTCGATGCAAGGTAGAGGGGCAGCGTGGGCGAGGGGCTTGCACGGCAGGGAGATGAACCCTGGCACTGTGATGCACCTGCACGGGGATCTCCGGTGGTGTGGTGAGGAGGCCAAGCCGAGGTTGAAGCGAGAGTGTCTGCAGGCTGCCATCGAGGGAGGAGGCCAACGTGTGCCCGCATGAGTCAAACGGATTGCTCTCCTGCGTCAGCGAGGACCGCGTGACACCGGCGGGGTCATCGGTGAGGTCGAGGGCGCCTTCGCTGAAGCTGCAGAAGGAGAGGGATGGGGCCCGTGGTAGTGGCTTGGCGACGGACATGACGGCAACAGCACAATTCAGCACCACCACAAACAGCAGAGCGATCGCCAGAAATTAAAGAAAAACAACAAGAAACAACCCCAAAAAGGAGAAAAGTTGGGGAGAGACTCGATTTCAAACTCTTTCAGATAATAATAATAATAATAATTAAGGAGGAGAATTTGTACGAAAGAAAAAGAAACGTGGGGACAAAGGGAGGGGTAACACAAATTAATCAACAACAAGTAAAGAGGAGGAAAAAAATAAGCGAATCTCAACGGCACACGCACAGACGCGTGCACACACCAGATCCGCGTGCAAACAACGCTGTCGTAATTTATAGAAGAAGCTGCGATGGACAGTGGTGAAGTGTATAAGGGGAAAATAATGTGTATTGGATTTAAAAGGAAAAAAAAATGTAGCCTCCGCACCTAGAATTAAAAAAAACAATTGTGAGAGAGCGAAGCGGTGAAAGAATTTTTTTTTTAAAAAGGAGTGAGAACACCTCACAAAGAGTCTTAGAGGCACTCTGACAGTTGACAAGCGAATATATATATATATTACAGAGGAAGGGACTTTCACAGGGAGAGGAATACTACTTGAGAGCCCTCCCACTTTGTGAATGCCTTTGTGCGCAGTCCGAAGAGAAAACAAAAATGTGCCAGGGACGACACGAAAATGAAAAAAAAAACAAAGCAAATCAGAGAGAGAGAGAGAGAGAGAGAGACAGAAAAAAGGAACTAAAACGGAGCACTTGTTCAGATACACTAGATAAATGCAGATATATATTTAGCAGTTAAAAATTTTTGATTTTTTTTTTTGTTTCCACTCAGTTAAATTTTCTCGTGAGCGAAAAGCGATCTCGAGTAAAAAGTGAAAGGAGTAAAACGAAGTTACAACAACAACAAAAAAAAACGGAAGCTTGACGATGAGGTGTGGTGCAGCAACGTGAAACGCACTGAGCAAACACCAATCGAGGTAGCAAGATGCAGCCAGCAGGATCGCGAACAGTGGATGCAAGTTGAGACCAATCTTATTTTTTGTTTTTGTTTCTTTGTTTGTTTGAGTAGAGAGTCGAAGCCTCAGCACAAGGTTGCTTTGCTGGTTTTTTATGAACTCTCTGTTGATGTTGTGGCTCGCGTACTTCTGGGCTCTGCTCGCTGCGCTAATGCGTGACAGCGTGTTTGCAGTGGGTCACCAAAAAAAAAAAAAAACGCAAGAGTGAAACGAAGGCAACGGAGCCGCGGAAACAATACAAGAAAAACCGTCTATATGCGCGTTGTGGAAAGGAGAAGTTGCGCAGAGGTCTGACACAAAGCAAAAATGGCAGCGGAAACAAAAAGGTGTGCGACGAGAAGATGAGGAGTAGAGGTTGAGAGGGAAGGATTCAAACGAGGTGTGCAGCATGTACACAGAGTCGCGGGACGACACAGAGAGAGAGAGTGAGAGAGCATCTCCAGCAGAAACACACACAGGAGAGACCCGCAAAGCAAGCACAAGGCCACCAAACACAATCACCACAGTAGAGCAGCAGACTGCTGAAGAAGCTGCAAGCCGGCGATTGAAATTAAAAAAAAAATACTTTAGCTTCAAAGATACTTTTCTGTTTTTGTTGTTGTTGTTTTTCACCCTTTTCCGCACTTTCCGAAGTGTTTCTTCGCACAAACCTTGGCCACATTGCAAGAATCAAAACTGCCTTTAAAGCTCCTGTTGCGAGAGAAGCCATAGCTGGAGTACGCGCGGGCCTTTTCTTTTCTTCGTGCGTGCGTGTGTTGTCGCGCGATAGAGGGCAAGTAGAGAGTTACAGAGTGAAAGCCAGCAGTACAACGATACACATGCAAAAAAAAAAAAAGTAAGCAAGCAAAGCAAAGCAACGGAGTAAAAAACAGCAACAGAACAAAAAAGATAAACCGCTCTCATACTAGAGACAAGAACCAAAAAAGAAGATGTATTCCGTTATTTTTCTTCTATTTAAGAGGAATGAGAGAAAGAAGGACAGCAAAGGCAAAAGGCACACAAAGAAGCAACAACACACACACACACACACACCTGCGTCTGCCTTTGAGGCCCAACTACTTCGAGATCACCTTCATGGCTGCGCGAACGTCCTGGCGGATCCGCAGGTATCGCAACTTCTCCTCGGCAGACATCAGCTTCAGCGAGCCCGACTCCTTCACCTCCTTAATGTGGTCGAGCGGCATAATCAGCAAACTGCTCGTCTCCTTCAGCATCTGAAACAGCACCTCCACGACGGCGCCTCCAAGACCCGGCGTGCTCGTCAGCGGCGCCATCGCTTCCTTGTAGGCCGTCACATCTTGCTTGTACACCAGCGAGCCGCGGTCATTCGCGACGAAGCTCTTCAGGTGCGCTGAGATGCCGCGGTAGAGGCACACGCCCAACGTGCGCGTAAAGGATGAAGGGCCGCCATCGCCGTAGATCAGCTGCTGCAAGTTCATCGTGCGGGCACGCGCGCGTACGGCGCTGACGCCGGAGATGGCGGACACAGGAAGGGCGTTGAAGGTGGCCGGCGTGGACGGCAGCCCACTCGCGCCACCCGCGACTCCGACGCCCACCGCTTCTGACGCGGCGCTGCGTGCGGCTAAGTTCTGCTGCTGCTGCAGCTGCTGGACGGCGGCCCCGAGGGATCCGCCGGTGGCCAGCAGCGAGGCTGCCTGGCGCTGCGGCAGCTGCCCATTCGAGAGGCGAATGAACTCCGAGGCCAGGTCGAACTGCCGGGTGATGTAGTAGCAGAAGAGCGTGCAGGCTCGTGTGCACGGCGGCGCCACGGAGTCCGCCTCCGCGTTCTTCGCGTCCACCTTGGGCAGGTAATCGTTCTTGAGCTGGTAATGCTGGAGGATGGAGAGGGAGCGGAGGAGGATGGCCTGCACGCACATGTTCAACACACGCTCCGCGCGCTCGTCGAGGCCCTCGAGTGCCGCCGTGCGAACGTCCTCGACATCTTGGACGAGCCGCGGGTTCTGCTGAAGCAGCGGCACGCAAATCACGTTGATGCTGTCCCCCAGGCTCATCAGAGAAGACTGGGCAAAGAGCAGCATGCGCAGCGCACACTCCTGCGACTCCGGCTTCGGGGGGCGGAGGAGGTCGTCTTCGGTTTTGGGTTTTACCCGCCAGTTCTCCCGGTCGCTTCGCAGCGAGTCGAGCACCTTCCGCAGTTCCGCATCAATGTAGGTGCCAACGTAGAGGAGCGTGGCCTTGATCAGCTCATACACGTAGGCACCCACATCCGTTGGTAGCGCGTACGTCTTCACGCGTGTCGTCACCTCCGTGAGACGGTCCATGATGTCCTTCATCTTTGTCATGTGCGCCTCGCGCAGGTCAAAAAATTCCTCAGGGATGGGGTGCAGGCTGCGCGTGTACTTCTCCTCGATGAGCACGAAGTAGCGGTTCAGGAGGTCCAGCTCGGTGCGCTGCTTGCTGTAGCTGGCCCGCCCCGAGAAGATCACCTCCACAAAACGGTTAAGGAACTCCACCTCGCTGGCGTTGAAGATGTTCTTCAGCTCCGTCATGTACTGCTGGTAGAACGAGAAGAGCCGCGTCTCCATCGTGAGGTGATAGGCAATCGCATCCGCCACCCGACCACCGCAGCGCCGCTTGGTGCGCGGGGTCAGCGCCACCTCCGCCCTCGCCATGTTGTCCTCCACCACACTGGCCAGCTTTATCTGCTGGCTCAGAAAGCGATTCAACACGCCATCGGTCACCTGCGAGAGCAGCTGCTGCCGGGCCGTGTTCGTGGTGCCGAAAATCGTTTCCACGATAATAACATCGCGGCGGATGCGATCGAGTAGAAAGTTGAACGTCTTCTGCAGCTCCCTGTCCGTGTTCTGGCGGTAAAAGTCCATCGCACGCATCTCGCTGGTCTGGGAGAGCGGGGGCAGGCTGGGCAGCGGCTTCGGACTCATCTCGGTGAAGAGGGCGAGGCCCAGCTCGTTGATGGAGCGCTTAAAAAACGTCGTGAGCAGCTCATCGTTGGACGGGGTAAGCGTGTTGTACAAGGAGGAGATGCGACCCAGGGTTTTGAGCAAGGCGCGGCCGTAGGCCTGGTGCACAGCCGTCGCTTTGCGTAGATTGTAGAACTCGCTGAAACACGTCACGACGTGGAAGAGGTCCGAGACAAGCTCCTTGCGCAGCCAGTCCACGTAGATGCGCACGTTCTTGCCGTTCTTCGCGAGATCCCCCAGCTCATTCGCCAGGAGCGTCAGCCGCTGGCACCACTCGACCTGCGCCTCAGTGCTGAAGCGGAGGGCGAAGAGGCGGTCCAGCCCAGCGGCCACCGCCGCCGCCTCAGAACGTTGCATACGCACCAGCGCCAAATCCGCCATGCCATTTTCATCGATGCCGTCGCCATCATCCTCATCGTCCAGATCTTCCTCCCCCTCCTCCTCAAGGGCCTGCGCATCGATATTATCTGTTACTTCGCCCGCACCCGCCTCCAGCGCCGCAGCTTCGGGCGTGGCCTCCGCTGTCCGTCGGCCGAGGCTGGACCCGGCCCCACGCTCTCCCTGCTCGCCCGCGTCTTCGCCAGCAGCCTCCAGCGAGCGCTGCCGTGAGCCCACGCGTTCGGCGCCGAGAGACGCCTCGCGACTGGCGGCAGCACGGCGGGCACCACGGCGAAACACACGGGGTTTCGACTGCCCTGGACCAGCTGCTGCGGCTGCAGGTGCCGGGCTCTGGCGACCAGCCGGTGTTGCGTTGCCTCGTCCCTGCACAGCTCCACCCGCAGCGGACGCAGTGGGATGGTCATTATCGAGTCCGTCAGCGCCTGCACCTGCCAGCCGCGAGGAGGCCGACTCCTGCCTGTTTGACGCCGAGGCCCGGTTGCTCGCCGACGTGGAGGCACGATTGAGCGCGGAGGACGCATCGGACTGGCCGGAGACGGCGGTGTTCACCACTGTTGTGTAGAAGCGTGGGCGAAAGGCGGAGACGCGACCAGATTCCCACCGTGTCGTGACGGCGGCACGTTGCAGCTTGCGCGTTGCCGAGATCGATTCCAGCAACACGCGCAGCTCCCCACCGGAAAGAGCCGTCATCATCTTGAAATAGCGCAATAGCTGGGAAACGGACTTGCCCCGCTGCACACGTGCGTTGGACTGCGCCAGATGCTGCTCAATCCCGGCTGTTGCCGCCTGCGCGTTGCTCACACGATTTTCATACAGTTGCAGACGTGCCGACGTGCCCTCCAAGCCAAGACGTACCGTGGCGAGACGGCGCTTTTCTTGGATCTCGACCCGCTTGCAGCGCACCTCCTCACGGTGCAACATCACCTCCTCCTCCTCCAAAAGCCGCCGAACATCCTCGGAGGCCTCCTCCAGCGTAGAGGAGAGCTGACCAGCCAGGCTGCGGTAATCCGTGACGGATCCTCCCTTGCCATCTACACCGCCGCCTCCACGACCATCAGCGCCGCCGCCGCCGCTGCGCACACGCATGTTCATGGGGATGTGGCTACTGCCAAAAAGTGAGGTGCCATCGCTGCCCAGCAGGCGCGCTGCCTCGCTGTCTGCGCGCATTCCACCGGCACCACCACTGCGATCGCCACCACCGGCGCCACCACCGGGGCCGGCAGCGGCCAACAACTTCTTCTGTTCTGCCCGGTACTTCTGCAGGGTTGGGTACAGCAGCCGCTGCGAGACGTTGTTGACGAAGAGCGGCGAGGAGAAGGTGAGGGCGTTGAAGATGGTGCGATCCACCAACGTGCGGCGGTGCGCCATCGCAGACTCCATCGCCGCGGCAGCCGCCGAGGACAGCGTGACGGGGACGGGGTCGGGTGTCGCAGCTGCAACAGCCACGGATTGAGGGACAGGGCTGCGCGTTGCGGGGGTTGAGGCTGTGGTGCTGGGAGGGGTAGTGGGCCCTGCTGCATGGCTGCCTTGGCGTGCGGGAGGGGAAAGCGGCGCTGCTCCAGCCGCCGAGGGTCCGGCAATGCGGGGCGGTGGGGCGCGTGCGGCGACAGACGGCCGCACAGACGGCGCAGCACCGTTGCGGATGCGGGGGGTGGCGTTGTTGCTGTCGTTGAAGGCGCCTGCTGCGTCCCCAGCATCAGCGTCCTCGGCTTGTTGACGCGCGGCAGCGGATCGGCGGAGGATGCGGCGACGCGGTGCGCGTCCATCGCCGTTGCCATTGCTATCCATGATGTTAGAGGCTTCAATGTGTCTGTGTGTGTATGTGTGTGTGTATATACGTCAAAGGCCAAATTACGACTATCGACCAGAAGGGTGCCAGTGAAGCCGTGCGTATGTATCGGGATTTGATTGCCACTGGCTTCTGCACCCGAGAACACCCCTCAAGAATACAACTGTCTTGTCTTTTTTATTGTTGTTGTTGTTGTTGTTGTCCGGTGTTGCCGTCCGTGAGAATGTACTGAGCATTTTTTTTTTTTTGAGAAAACAAATGTGGTGAGAGTGAGGCCATAAGTTTAAATATGGGAGAGAGAGAGAAAGAGAGAGAGAGCAAATGAACCAAAAACGCAAAAATGTGACAGAAAAGAGAGAAGTGCGACAGTCGAGAAGCAAAGACGGTGTTGCAGAAATGAATCGCTGGCCTCCGTCCTTCGCCCAACAATTAACTCCTGAAGAGTGGTGCAAGCCGTATTCTTTTACATTTCCTTCACAAAAAAAATTTTTTTAGCTGCCAAAAGGCGGTACGAGATGGACGGACCTTCGGCACATCTGCCACTTTCTTCTTCTAAGCGCTCACCTCGGGAGCCTCGTCCCCCTAAATGAATCCGTTCGCCACGCTAAGTGAGGGTCAAGAAAAGATAATAAGAACAATATTCATCAAGGTGGTAGCGCGGCACCGACAATGGAGATTGTGCGATGAGGCGTTGCTTTCCACGCACGTGCGCCGCCCTTTGTACCTTCGTGTTCTCTTGATTACTTTCACCCATCCCACACAGTCTTTCCTGTTAATCCGAGAAGCCATCTAGATTTAAAACAAATAAACAAATAAACAATAATCACAATCAGACTCACCAGAACAACAACGAGAGAATAGATAGCAATTTTTCTTCCACTTTCTGTCGATGACTTACCTTTGTCTTTCAGCTTTTTTTTTCCTTTTGAAAAGAGATGCGTTCGTCAATTTTGTACAGTTGTTGTATGTTTCGGCATCTCTCGACAAGAACCGCCTCGCCTATCAACGGCAATCACAGACAACGCAATCTCACCGTTTGATTTCTACCAAAAAAACACACAAAAAAAAAACACAAAAAAAAACAGGGAAAAGGCAAAAAAAAAAAAAAATCAGGGACTCACCAAAAAGGTTGCTGCTTTTTCGTTAGAGCTTTTTTCAGCTTTCCTTGCCCTTTCCGGTTCTTCCTGTCCTTCTTAATTTGACACGTAATGGCTGAGAGCACTTAAAGTACCTTTTTTAGTTTTTCAGCTTTTTCTTTTTTTCATAGAAAAGAAAATAGGCAGGGTCGGATGCAAACTCCGCTAAGTAGGCAGCAGGATGACCTTCGACTCAACGGCGGCTCCTCTGACAGGTACAATATATGTATATATAAATATAAGAACAGACACGCGAGAACGTTGCGCTGGAGGGTGTATAGAAGGAAGGGAGAACCCAGAAAAAAACAAAAAAAAAGAACAGAGACGCATTGGAAGATGTGGTTTTCCCTCCACTCCTCGAAACGAGAGAAGTTTTTTCTTAATTAAAGAAAACTCAAACAAAAACAAAAACAAAAGAAAGGACGATAGCAAGCAAAACATACCGCTCAGCAAGGTAACTGGCACACAGGTAGATATACAAAAGCAAATCAGCAGGTGCATACTCACTTCGTCTTCCTTATCGGTTTTTTTTTTCTTTATGGCCATAACGGCTGTTGAAGAACACCGCTTTTCACACTGAGTCACACAAACTCCACAACAAGTACCGAAATAGAGAAAAAGAAAAGGAAAGTTCATCGTACGTGCCAATTTTTGACCGTCGCACATGATGCTCTTGTCTTCTTGTATTTTTTTAATTTCCGAATACACTATAAGTTCTTACGCAGCCGATATATATATGTATGTATTGTGTGTGTGTGTGTGTGCGTGTGTGTTTACAATCTAGTTTTGTCATCTTCTCTGCGTTTACTTCTTCTTCTTATCCGCGGCCGGGGGAGACGGAGACGACTTCTTCTTCGCGGGAGCGGCGGACTGCGCCGTCTTTTCTTTGCTGGCGTTCTTGGCATTGCCAGGAGCCTTGGTGGCCTTGGTGTTAAGCGGGCTCTTGCGCGGCTTGCGGCCACGCATGCCAGGCACGCACAGACGGCACCAGACACACACCATGATTGCGACAATCACGACGACGTGGGTGAGCAGGAAGATGGCCAGGATGCCGTTGTAGAAGATCTTATCGGAGTCGATGACGGAGTCAAAGAAGGCGTTGGCGTAGCGGGTGCCCAGCTCGGACCACTGGCCCGCCTTCACGTTCGCCACCGAGGTCTTCAAGACCGTCACCATGTCCTCCGGCAGCTTCATGCCGTAGATGTAGTAGAAGATAAAGAGCTCAGCCCAGATCTTGTAGAGGTACTCGTAGAGGATGATCCCCGCCGCGACAGGGGCGAGGGCCACCACGCTCACCACGCCAGCGGCGATGCCAAGGCAGATGGGCACGGAGGCGTAGCCGGCCATGGTGGCCAACTGCTTGGCAAAGTCCGCCATCGGCATGTCTGGGCGGCCACCCTTCGCGGGGAAGAGCTCCTCGTACAGAGCCCAGGCCTTGTTCTGGTACGCCGACGCCGACGAGGTGAAGTAGTGGAGGGATGGGGTGTAGGCATGCATAAGGTAGCACACAAGGCCCTCACCGGTGCGGTACATCGTATACAGATGGGCGGCGATGAGGCGGTAGAAGTGCGTGTAGGCCTGCACATAGGTGTTCTCCGACGACACGGCGGGCTGGCGATCGTACCAGGTCTGTGCCTCCGCAATGCAGGTCTTGGGCACGTTGCCGCCGTAGGTGCGCAGTGTCTGCACGTCGTACACGCGCAGCGCGTCTTGCGCCTTCACCAGCTCCTCCTCCAGGTGCGCGGCCTTGTCGGACGCACTGACGCGCGCTTCGTTGAGCGCAGCACGGGCCTGGCTGACGGCAGCGGCGGGACGTTGGCGCTCCTCATGCACGCGGTAGAGGTACATCTCCACGAGGGCCGGGCAGCCTTCCGGCATCTCCTTGGCCGTGTAGCGAATTACATCCACGGAGTCCACCTCCCGCTTCGCCTTCTCAGCTGCGGCGCGGCGGGCCGCCTCGGCCTCCGCCTCACGGCGCTGACGCTCCTCGGCCTCGCGGCGCTGGCGAGCCTCCTCTTCGGCCTGTCGGCGTGCGCGTTCCTCCTCTTCGGCCTGGCGGCGTGCGCGTTCCTCCTCTTCAGCCTGGCGCCGGCGCTGCTCCTCTTCGCGGCGGATGCGTGCCTCGTCCTCTCGCCGGGCAGCGTCTTCGGCCTCCTGGCGCTGACGGGCCTCCTCTTCAGCCTGCTGGCGTGCGCGTTCTTCTTCCTCCTGACGGCGGGTGGCCTCCTCCTCAGCCTGCTGGCGCTGACGTGCCTCCTCTTCCTCACGCTGCTGCTGCTGCTGTGCCTGTGCCTGTGCCTGCGCCTCCGCAGCGGCGTTGTCCTGTGCCTGGGCGGTTTCTTCCGCTGCCGCTGGTGCCGCCGTTGCCACTTCCTCTTCGGCCGCAGGAGCCTCCTCTGTCACCGCATCCGCCGCAAGAGAGGCATCTTCGTGATGATCGTGGTGATCGTGGTGATCGTGGTGATGGTGGTGCTCCTCGGCCTGCTGAATAGCGTCGGCAGCGACAGCGTCTTCCTGCGCCGATACAAAGGCGAGGGCAACAGCCACGACGAGAACCAGGAGAGTCACGCACAGGAACGTGCGGCGACGCATCGCGAATACTGAGCGAGACATATTTTACTTGGCCTCACGCAGTTTTTCTTTTTTGATTTTCTTCTGTTCTCTCTCGATGTGGTTATATAGTCTCGAGTCGTTCGACAGCGCAAAAAAAAAATGAGAAAGCAGACAGACACGCTGACGTGCTCTATAGCAATGGAAACGTTAAAAATAAAAATAAAAAATAGTGAACGAGGAGAAAAACAAAAGGCGGCACAAATGATGGCCTTGCTTTCTTTTTGTTTGTTTGTTTTTCCTTTTTCACTCGTAAAATCTTATCTAGAAACAACACAAATAGGTGTGTACGCGAAGAGAACCTTGATTGCCGGTAGCGTGTGTGTTGTATACGTGAAGGTGCGGTGTGTTGGGGTGATGGCCACAAATAGGATAAAGAGACAGACAACAATAAAGGCAGAGATAAGGAGAGAGGTGCAAAGAGAGAAAAGATGCAATTTTAAAATGACGCGCTTCACTGCGAGAGAGAAACAGAGAGAGCTGGAAAGAGGAATCACGTTGATCACGGACTCCACCTAAGAGCTGCTTGGCTGCGCTGGATCCATCTAGATGCACACCGAGAAGCATTGGAGGACGAGCGGCTCACGAAGAGACGCTTAACAAATAATTCCTATAGAGGGGGAAAAAAAAACAATGCCAAAGCCTTCCATCCCTTTGACGATACACATGTGTTTTCTTCACCAGTAACCTCCACAATAGTGCTCGACATAGTATTAGTGAACGTTCTCTCTAATGTGTGGTATTTGGTGCGTCCATGCGGCAGTTGGATTGCTTGACCTTCTGCATGCCTCTCAACAAGATTGAACGCGGAGCCGTTAGCAAAAGAGAAATAGCCAGAAGAAGAAGAAAAAAAATCCTGATGGCTCTTCAGCTACGTATTTCGAATCCCTTCATCCTTGCTTCCGACATCCATAGCAGCGACGACATGCAGACAAAGGCGGAAAAAAAAATCCTTATTTTTGTTGCTGTTATTGCCCTCAACAAGCACAAACGCACACACACACACGCATAAATACAACAACACAAGAAAGAGAGACGGAGAAACCGCGTACGCGCTGCGCCACTACCGGCGCAAGGCGACCGTAGAAAACTTCTTATCGCAGCTGGTGATGCTTCGGCCCTGCTTCCCAGCCTTATAGGCCGCATCCACAATGGGGAGAAAGTCGTACAAATCTTCAAAGGCAAAGAAATTGACCTTGTTGTTGTTTCCGGTGCCCACGTCGACACGAATGTGGCGATTACGGTAGAAGAACATAACCGCGAAAGGGTCACGGTCGTGGCCCAACTCGTACATCTCATTGAACGCGGCCACCTCGCGGGTGTCCACAAGGAGAATGGTACAGTATTTACGAATCTTTGGCGCCATCTCACGCAGCAGGGCATCCATCTGCCGCGTGCGCAGGAAGTGCTCGTCCACGTTGTTGAGCAACACAGACGCAGCGTCCGCCGCGTCATCCTCGCCGCGTCCACGCTTGCGGGTGTGGGTGGCCGTATTCGATGCGGCACGGCTCGGCCAATGCTGAAGGCCGTCCTCCACCTCTTCGGAGGGGGAGGTGTAGCTGCTGAAGCGCACAAGGACAAGTTTCTCGGCGGAGTCAAGGACAATGTGCCGGTCCACATCCCACGCGCTGTGGAGCGTCAGCACCTCCGTCATTGTGCGCAACGATGTACTCCTCAATGATGCCCCGACGCGATTGCGCTGACAAGAGGTGATGAACGTTAACGCTGACTGTTCCACGCAAGGATAAAGGAGAGAGAGAGAGAGAATGAAAGAAAGAGAGAGGCGAGAAGAGTAAGAAGAGAATGGGCGGTGGTGAGATGCTTGGCTTGCTCACTGTCTTTCCATTTTGTTGTTGTTGTTGATTTGGCAACGTCGGTTCAGCAAGGCTATTATTTGAACCTATTTGTATGGTGGTCATCATTTCCAACTTTTCTACCTTGCTGTTTCGGGGACAGCTGTACAAGAAACAAACAAAAAAAAAGAGCGCACTGCGCAAGATATATATATTTTTTTTCTGGTGGAAGGAGTCTGTCAAAGCCTAGGATTGCTACTGAGAAGTGCGGCGACGCAAAGCGAAAAACGATGAACGGCTTTATTGCTCTATGTGAACCCGCACTGCACTACGATAAAAGGGCAAGCGAGAAGATAAAAAGAGAGAGAAAATCAAATCTATAACTGAAACAAGAAGTGCAGACACGCACATGAACGAAACGATAAAACATTATTATATTTTGAGAGAGAGAACGGGTCTTGTCATGCTGACAAGAGGCTCAGCGCAGCAGCCATTTGGTCTCGTTTCTTCTGTTCTCTCTCAAACCCTTAAACATCGCCCACGCATCTCCGTGTACAGCCGCACCATTAGCCTGCCGCAGAGGCCAAAATACGATCGACAACGGTTTGCACAAGCCACGCACGCTGCACATCCAGGGCGGCTGCCTCCGGTGTTGCAAGCTCCGCCTTCACCACGGGCTGCGGGGATGCAGCACCAGCCGTCGGAGTCAGCGAGAAGGCCGAGGCACCGTAAGCACCATAGCCCTGCATTGCACTGCCCCGTCCACGAGCGTAGGCGCTTCCCATCCCTACATGGGCACCGTAGCGACCTCGTGTAAGTCCGCGAGCGCCATATGGCTGATAACCACCGCCACCACCCGCCGCGCCAGAGTACGGACTCGCGCTGGCTGGAGTGGATGTGGTGACGCGCAGTTGCTCACGAACGTGCTGCCACAGCCGCGCTTCTGCACACGGCTCGCCATCTGCGCTCGATACCGACACCGCCACCTCCTTGCGCAGTCGACCCGAGGAGCCCGGTGGTGCGTCCTGGGTGGCCAACACATAGGTGTAGTCCACGCTCGGTGTAGCTGGCAAAGATGCCGAGGCAGCTGCTGCTGATGCTGCCGTGTCGCTTATAGCTGTGCTGCTACTGCCGACCACTCCCGCTGCTGCGCCGGCTCCGATAGATCGTGTTGTTGCCACTTTGAAGGGAGAGCTGGCTGCTGTTGTGCTCGCGGGGGGCGGCGACGACGATGATGAAGCGAGTTGTGATCCACCAGCACCGCCTTTCACTGACGAAGCGGACACGGGTGGCAGCAAAGGGTATGGGACGGTCACCACAGCCTTCGTGCCCACCGCACGCACGCACTGCTGATACACACATCCCTCAGCACTCACACCCATGTTCAAAAGTACACGGAGGTAGCGTGGGCGAGCGGGGCGTGACGCCTCCTGACCTTTCCCTTCGTTATTGTCCTCACAGCCCTCCTCTGCGGTGCCGTCAAGGCCGTAGTACAACATCGCCTCGACACCGAGTGGGGCCTGCGTGTGCGACGCACGACGCACCACCCGACCCTGAACCATATCCGGACACGTCCAGTCCATCAGGTGCAGCACCCACGCCACCACATCCCAGCCCACGCGATCCATCACGCCCAGCAGAGGCGCGTAGGCCCCTGCATCAGGATCGCCCGCACGTACGGTGAAGCGTACCTGATGAAGGGCACCGGTAACCCCGGCCTCCTCGTCCACTGCGATGGAGGTGATGACGGGCGGCACCACAGGGGCCATCGCTTTCTTGTCCCCTGCAAGGCTGTCTGTGGCTCCGGCTGGGGCACTCACAGCCGTCTCTGCGCCTTTGTTAGACTTCGCAGCTGCAGTTGTTGTCGCTGTGGTGGTGGCGGCGACCACCTTGTCCGTCTCAGACGCCGCCTCGCCGAAGGGGTTGACGTCTCCACCCATGAAATCAAAGACAGAAAAGGCATCATCTGCCTCAGGCGCTTTCGACGTTGCAGGCGCCGCCGCGGGCGTCGTGCTGGTTGTGGCTGCTGTTGATGCCACTGCGGCTGGTGCTGCTGCTGCTGCTGCTGCTGTCGCCGCGTTCTTCGCTGATTTCAACGCCTGTCCGGAGCCACGTCGCACCGCCAGCGCCGTTCGCAGCTGCGTCATCGCAGCGGGCGACCACCCACAGCGAATGCCACCGCCTCGGTAGAGAAACACACGCTGCATCTCGGACTTGCCTCGTGTGACCGTGGACGCGGCAGACGCGCAGGCCGCCAATGTCGTACTTGTGAGGGCACAGTCCACCACAACGTGCTTGCCCTTTCTGAT
This sequence comes from Crithidia brevicula, assembly GCA_030849845.1. NCBI lineage: Eukaryota > Euglenozoa > Kinetoplastea > Trypanosomatida > Trypanosomatidae > Crithidia > Crithidia brevicula. Next base: position 114,789 of record JASAOD010002010.1, on the reverse strand, counting down.
GAGCCACAGGAGAGCGACGCGTAGGCCGGCGTCGTCGTCACTGGCATCCGTGCTGCTGCTGCTGCTGCTGTGGCGGATGCTTTCACTGACAAATACCACGTCTACCTCTTCCACAAGTGGTGGTGGAGCAGAGGTAGAGGTTGGTGGGCTGCTTGTGTGAAGCGCGTTGCCCGCTGCGGCCCCTCGCATGGACCAATAGCTGCTGCTGCTGCTGCTGCTACTAGAGCCACCTGCGGAGGTAGAAGGCGGGGGGCTGCCACCTGTTTGTCCCTCTGGCCCCTCCTTCTGAGCAGCCAGCAGCGGCTTGAAGAAGTACCCCCACGACGTGGCCGTGATGTGGCGCTCGTTGGACGCTTCCTTCATCACCTCCGGTTTGCCGGACAGCGCCGTTGCAGCGGACAATGATGCCGCCCCTCCTCCCGATGGTGCGATGGTCGATGTCGTTGGCGATGCGGATGGCACTGTGTTGGCTGGGGCCTCGCTGTCGGACACGCGCACCCGCACATCCATCGCTTGGGCCTGTGCTGCAGGGGTCACGCTTGTGGACGGAATCGAAGACGACGAGGAAGATGTGGACGCCTGTGGAAGCTGGTAAAGCTGAGCACAGCGCACGGCGAACGCACGAGCGGTCTCGGCAGATGCACGCTGAACGTCATCGCTGCCACCGGCGCCGCTCATCGCGTCCTCCACCCCCACCACCACGCGCACCTCGAAGCCCGCAGCATGCATGGCCCACCAGTTGGTGAAGGCCGCGTGCGCAGTGCCGAGGATTGCGACACGTGGGGTAGCCGTCGTACCGCTGCTGCCGCCAGAATGCAACGCGGAGGATGGTGTGTAGCTCGTGTTCATGCCGAAGCCACCACTACCACCGCCGGCACCACCGCTGCTGCCATAGCCGTAGCCGTAGCCGCGACCTCCGCCGAGGCTGCCGGCACCACCGCGACTGTAGGTGGAAGGGAAGGGCCCGCTACGATTCGCGTAGGCGGAGGCATTACTGCCACTGTAATTACCGAAGCCTCCCCAGCTCATCGCCTTGTCTGACACACAACAGACAGACACACACAATATATCTATATATGGGACGCGATTCAGCAAACCTATTTGAAAAGTCCAAGTATACGAGCACCGACTTAATTTTTGTGTTGTGTGAATAAAGTTAAACTCCAGAGAAGAAAAATGCTGTGTACCAGCAAAGATAAGATGAGTGCCTGTAAAGCGTGCAAAACTATTTTGAATGCTATGAAAGAGGCAATGGTGCGGGGAGCAAAGAGGGAAGTGAACAGGCACCCTTTACAAGGGAAAACAGAACACAAAACTGGATGTTTCCCGATGGTTCGAAAATGCGTCTGCGGGTTCTCATGCTGCCGCGGAGACCACAAGATAAAAACGTGCTTCCTCGCATACAGGCAGTCCGTCTCATAGCACAAAAGAGAGATTTCAACGATGAAGGCTGTAAACATAAAGAAGAGCGACTTGCAGCACTGCAGCTCCATTCAACGCAATGCCATCCGTGTTTGTGTATTTACATAAATGATATCCTTTTGACACAAATCACCGGGGATCTGCTGTAACGCTGAGGAGCTCAAAACAAATGAGCTTGCGTGACTTCACTTCCGTACTGCCACGTCCAAGATGCCTCTTTGTGTGTCTGTTTTCCTTGTTGTTGATGATGTCGACGTGTAGTCAATTTCAGCATCGCATCCCACATGCAATAAGGCCACTCCACGAAACGCTGATTGATGTCGTCGAAGAGGTCCCCCTCCGCAGCTCGGTTATCACAAACTACAATAAAGCTATGAGATACTTTCTCTTCCTCTAAGTGCACGTCCACTTTCTGCGCCCCGAAGAGAGAATATCGCTCGAACAGCAAAGAGATGAAAACGATAACGACGGACAGAAAAACCGGACTTTTTTGTATTTTGAAGACACTGATATTTTTGTGTTTTTTTTTTTGTTGTTGTTCTTGCTGAGCTACAATGCAGCCCACAATTCACGATAATACGCACACATTCTGAGAGAATATGTATATAGATGATTACTCAGAATAATTACAGAGATGAAGCGCGCACAGAAAAATAAATAAAAATGAAGGAGAAATAGGTGCTCGGCAGGTGTCTCTCTATTTGCTTTCTCCCTCTCTCTGTATATATATAAAGAGATCCCATTGCCATCACACACCATCCTCCCTCTACTTCGACTCGTATTTTCATTAGGTTGTTTGTTTTGCTTCAGGCCTAGGCAGCGGGGGCAGCGACGTTGCTGCTTTGCCGCGCCGACTCTAGCATCTTGTCCATCACCGCCTGCGTCTTCCACGCGATGGTGGCCCAGAAGCGCGACTGCTCTGGATCCGCAACCAGCCGCCTCTTCTCCCCTTCGCCCTCCTCACGGAGAAGACCTCCAGCATCGCGCCAGAGCGCGTCACGCACGCCGTTGGCGTTCTCCCCGGGCACCGTGTGCGTCACGATCGACATGGCGTTGTGGGAGATGCAGACATCATCGTGGCTGCTGCTGTGCACCTCATAGAAGAGGGAGTCCGGGCGTGTGGTGATGGGATGGGCAAAGTCGTCGACTTGCAGCGTCCCCTCGGTCGTTGCCACGTACACCACCTCCTGATAAGCGGTGTTAAAGGAGCAGAAGATGCTGGCGATGGTCTGCACGCCACCAACCTCAAACTTCATCTCACCCGAGAAGGCGATGATGCCGCCCTTATCGTTCTGCTTCAGAATGCGGCCCGTCACCTCGGTGGGCATCTCAAAGTCCATGATGTGGAGGATGTAGCGAATGCAGTACCACCCAATGTCCCCCAGGGCACCATGCGGCTCCAGAGCTGGGTCCAGCCGAATGTCCTTCTCCAAAAACTCCGGAGAGGCGGCCCAAGAAAACGTAGCGTAGATGTGCTTCACCGGTCCACCGAGCTTCTTCACCGCAGCACACACGTCCTTCACGCGGCGGCTGTGCGAGACCATCGTGCCGTCCATGTAGAGCAAGTTGGCGGCGTCGAGGGCTTCAATCCAGCCGCGCAGCTGCTCCGCATCCGTCGCCGGGGGCTTCTCGCCCAAGACGTGCTTCTTGTGCGCCACACACGCCTTCACCCACCGATCGCGTGTTGTGACGGGGGTGGCAATGTAGACCATGTCCACGTCCTCGGCGGCGACGAGCTCCTCGTAGCTGCACACTGTCGGGGCCTGCGCGGCGTCGATGCCCAGGCGGTTGCACACGTCCTTGACAAACTGCTCGCCACGTTCACGGTCGCGGCAGCCCACACGCGTGACCACCATGCCAGAGTTCTGGATGGCCGCCCAAGCCTGCCATGCGATGTTGGCGGCCCCAAGAAAACCCACGCGAATAACGCGCTCACTCGTCATTGTGGTTTTAAGCGTTGCGTTGAAATATATATATATTTTGAAGTACCTTTTGATTTGTATTTTTTGTTTTTGGTGTGTACGTGTATGTGTGCGCGTTGGCTAGAAAGAAAATAGACGCTTGCTTTTCTTTTGTGGACGTTCGGTTGAATAAGCAAAGAAAAATAATACGAAAGAGGACAGTAATATAGCAAAGGAATGTTTTTCTCATGATTGGTGTTGTCGAGAGAAACAAATGATGAAAGCGTGGTGGAATTCATGAAGAGAAGTCGCAGCACACGTCGGTGCAGATGAAGAAAGAAGACCAATAGAGGTACCAAAGAAGCAGTTGAGGGTCACAAAACGTATTGCAATAGAACGCACACGCGTTACAGCAAACAAACAAACAACAAAAAAAAACGCGCCACTGAAATAGAAAATTTACAGCTGAACGCATTTGCCGCGCATTTTCTTTTTTTTAGAAAGATTTACAGGGAACTGGGAGAGCCGCAAACAAGACGTTGCCCTCCGCAAGGCTAACAATAAAGGGTGCATCAAGGTGTTTGGAAAGAGGCGGGTGTGATAACCCGCACGGACGATGGGTATCGTCGCTCACCTGGGCACCCTCAACGATGCAACACACATCTTCTTAGAATCCGTTGTCGCAACGTGCTTCGTGGTCACCTCTCCCCAAGCGAGAATTACCATCTTGTCCACAGAAAGCACCTTCACTATTCCCTTACCTACTGTTCCCCTCTCTTCTCTAATCCTCGTATGTGTGCACGTGTGTTTTCATCGCACATCGCAACCTTGTTTTTTTTTTTTAAGTCAGCTTGAATATATTAATAACTAGGCACGACTGTGTACCACAGACTATTTCCACACAAGCACAAGCGATCGACTTGAATTCGCAGCTCACATCTCTATGAAAGAAAAAAAGGGAAAATAAAAAAATGAGGTGAACACACAAACCCGCAAAAAAAAAAAAAACCCACCTCCAGACATGAAAAAGCACTCAGTAATCACCGAGCATCACACATGTCACATTCACCAACAATAAGACAACAATAGAGGAAAAATACGCTGCGTGAAACCGTAAGCGGATGTCATGACAGAACGCGCATGCGCATCCGCACCAGCCTCTGTTTGTACAGAAAAGGTACATGTGCCGTGAATGCATTCCCCTATAAGTAATAATAAATAATTCCGGTGAGAACACACAGAATAAAGAAAATAAAACACACCTCTCTATGCTGCCGCGCACAACACTGTTGCTGCGCATCCAATCTTTATGTACGGCGCCAGATAACCCGCCGAAAGGCTAACGTATTCAAACCAGAAGGAAAATTAATGCAAAATATGTCACACAAAACTATTTTCAGCTTCTTTTCTATCAAAATCAGAAAGCAGAAGCATAAGAAATATGCAAACCAAAAATGAGTTACACACAACACCGCCGCTCCCATCGGTAATCGAGAAGATAAAGAAACATTTTCTTATCTTTAACACACAAAAGCGCCGTTAAGGGAGGTCATCGTTTGACACACAGGATGCCGTCACAGAGTTGCTCCACCACTTCGAAGAGAAGAATTAACACCCGTATAATGATCAAAAAGAAGACACTCACAATTGAAACTGGCAGGATTGAGTGCCACCACGGGTTGGCAATGCGCTTGTTGCACACCTATGCGACCAGAAGGGCACTACCATTAGAGAGAGAGAGAGAGAGCGACTGACGCAACACGACGAGAGACGCCGAAAAAAAAGAAAAACAGAATTCGCGCGCAACACGAAAGAAGACGACAATGATTGTTCCCCTCACGCCTTCTCAAACACGCATCTCTCCCTACGCATGACGCATCGTGCGCTTCTTGAGCTTCAATTTACGTGAGGCGGGCACTACGTGTTCTCCTGCGCGAGACGCCGAAGCTTCTTCTCTCGGCGCGGCAGCCGGTGCAGCAGCAGCAGGGGCAGCAGCAGCAGCAGCCGGTGTGTCCGTCAGTGCGCTAAAACGCGTCAGCCGCTTCGCGCGCTCGGCCGCCTCCTCCGCGTCGAGCTGTGCCGTCTCCATCGCAGCGGCCTCAAGCCGGCTGAGCCGCTTGTAGGCGCCCCACCAGTCCGACCGATCGCCCATCTTTTCCGGTGAGAAGGCGGCCCACCGCGTCTCACACTCGCCTTGGTGGTACTTCATTGGGCACTTGCGGCTGGCCTCCGACCACGCATCCAGCATCTCCTCCATCGCCGGCCGTGGCAGGTTCTTGGCATTCCGGAAGTGGTAGGCCACGCGGTAGGCGCACAGCCCCAGACCAATCCACGTGCGCCACTCCCCCACCTCCACTTCACTGGCCATGCGCAGCCAGCGGGACGCGTTGGCCACCGCCTCTTTCTCCGTCAGCGGGAGACGCGTCTGTGGCGGCAGTCGCGTGCTGTCGCCCTCCTCGCTGCCCTCGCCCTTGGCAAAGGCAAGGCCCTGGTAGGCTCGCGGAGAAGCAAAGGTGAGGGTGCGGGTAAAGGTGCTCGGGTCACGCACGCACACCGAGTGCAGGGCGGCCTGTTCCTCGCTGACGCGGCCGTTGGGGAAGCCAAGGTTCCACTTGGGGTCATCAAAGACGACGATGGCGCTGGTGTGGTTCTCCTTCATACAGCCAAACATGCGCAGCATCCCGTGTGGGCGGTAGATCTGCATATCGACGTGCGGCATGCGCTCTTGGAACTTACACAAAAATCCGTGGAGCGAGTTGAAGTCGGCGAAGGCCGCGTCCTTCAGCTTCGTGTGGACGTGGAAGGAGGCCTTCTTGAGGTTCGGGGACTGCAGCACCACCTGAGTCTCAATCGACTCCCCGATCTTTTCAATCTCTTCCTTCAGCACCGAGAGCACGTCATCGAGAAGCTTCATTTGGTAGGGGCGGATCTTCGTCATGGTCCAGTACTCCTGCGGCACCTGGCAGTCGATATCCATCACGATATCCATCGGCGTGCCGGGACGCCCAAAGACGGCGTGGACGGTGCGGATCGTCTCCGGCATCGAGAGAATCGCCTTGCTCGCTACCGGAAGCGGGGTGCCTGGCCAGGCGAAGAACTGGCACCCGCCAGAGGGCAGTCGACGCGCGAAGATGGCATCCGACGGGGTGCAGAGGTTCGTCACTTCATCAATGCGATAGCCTTTGACCATCGCCGTCTTACGGCTTGACGTCGTGGTGCCGGCGGACTCGTCGGTGACGTCGTGCAGGTCCTGCATGTCCTCCGCGTAGCGCCGCGCCGTTGACTCCCGCGTGTCGGCGTCTGCTGTCGCGGACTTTTTCGGTGCAGCAGCGGACACGTGGGCCTCCTCCCCTTCCTCCTCCTCGGCGTCCTGCTGGTGCTGCTCTGCCGCCTCCTCCGCCGCGGCTGCGTGGGGTGTGGTGCGACGTTGCGGCGTCTGCGTGTGCGGAGCGGCCGGCGCGTCCTCCGCCTCCTCCTCCAGAGCGCCTTCGGGCTGCTTGCGGATCTCGTGGAGCATCGCCTGCGCACGGGTGGTCGGGGATGGCGCAGACGCAGGCTCCGTCGCCTTCATCGCAGCGGGAGTGTCGGATGGTGCGTGGTCAGCCGCACCACCACTACCACCAGCGCTGCCTGCACTGTGAATCTTCTTGCGCTTGACGATACGGCGAATGATTTTCTTCTTGCGCATGCCACTGCTCACAGGTCCGCCATGCGGGGCAGCCGGGGCAGCAGCCGCAGAAGCTGGTGGGGTGACGAGAGAGGCGGGGCGTGTCCCGGCGTGCGTCGCCGCTGCCGCTGCCGGGTGCGGCTGCGGAGGAGAGCGGTGAGCACCAGAGCTGGCATAGGTGCCGTGGACTGCTGCTGTGGCTGCTGCGGCTGCACCTGTTCCGTCCATCGGCCTCTTCGGGGCGAGGAGGATCGCCCGCTTGAACAGCAAGATGTTCGAACGACGTTGCATTGTGAGAAGAACGTTCAACAGAGAGAGAGAGAGAACTAAAGAGAAAAAAGAAAGTAGGCTTGTTGCTGCTCGTCGGCTCAATCTCTATTTGTGCCGTTAATGTATGGTTCTCAGATAAGAGCTGTCTCGCTACTCAATGGAGAAAAAAAAATGTATGTATTCGAGCCAGGAGGTGCGTGGTTGCCAATCGTTACCGCCACTCTTCTATAGGTTCTTCCTTTTTCACGTTTTAAAGTGAATTTTTTTTTGTATGCTTGGTGGAGGTATGTGTGTCTCCTCCTTCTATTTATGAGAAGTATATGGAAGACGCAAGTGTATGTGAAGAACAGTAATCAGTGTTCTAATGACAAAAGCAATAAATTGCCTATTGGTTTGTTTGGCAGTAAAGAAGCTGTTGCGTTAGCGTGGATGTGTATGAATATATATGTGTCCGTGTGTGTGTGTGTCATCGCAGAGAGGTGTTCAGTTCAGCGGAGGGAATAGCGAGGTGAACGTGGTGAAAGCTGAATGTTAAAACTGCATCAGCATCTGCGCAAAGGTGAAACAGAACGTTTGCAACAACACACACCATTATTTTTCTCTACTTCTATTAGATCTCTTCTACTTATGTAATTATGTTTAGCCCTCCTCAAATCAGTCCAGTGTTACATCATCGGGGACACGCAAGCTCACGTAGACACGAGCACGCACATGCAGGTCGTAAAACCTATCCAGTCTAATTGACGAAGTGAATCAAGTGCGCCTTGATAACACTTCAGGTTCCTTTACAATTGAAAATATATTTTTCAAATATCTTGGCGTTTTTATCTTTTTATTTTTGCCCAGTCGATAGTTTATGTCTATATATAATCTCGCTCCGTCGTTCACAAGGAAAACTTCCGCACACACAAACACACACACCTAGTAAGAAGAAAAAGTACTTCAACGGTTGTAAACTGCACGAGCCAGCGCAGCCCCTAATCACTTCACTCACCCATCCTGCATCCAGATCGAGGGGGCACTACATTGATAGAACAAATGAAAAATGCTGCTCTATGCAAAGAGAGTTGAGTGGCTCAGATTTAAAAAAAAAGGTGCGCTTCGTTACGCTTTGCCGCTTTCGGACTTCGAAGCTTTAAACTCGAAACCATCATCCGTAGAGTAAGAGAAGATTTAAAAAAGGAAAAAGAATAATAACAATAACAGGAGCGTTTGACACTTGTAAAGCGATAACAAAATACCAAACAGTTTTTTTTTTTTTTTTCAGTGAAGGTGGAGAGCGAGATAACTGATAAGAGAGTGAGGAGGAGCGAGTGAGAAGCACCGATCGTGCAACTCTCACAGTTAAAGTTACAATCAACAACAACAAAAAAACATATTTTAAAAAATGAAGAAGAAGAAAACCGAAAAAGGAAATAGTTGAAGAGGCAAGTGCAGAAGAAAAAGAAAGACACCTGAGCACACAAACTCCATGAACATAAATCAATTAAGAAAAATTATTTTTGAATACGAGAGTTTGTTTGACTGTCTCTCTCTCTTTCTCTCATCCCCTATTATTCATTTTTTACTCTTCTCCGCGATCTTCTTCTTCATCTTCATGTTATGTGTGTGTGTTTGTTTGTGATTGTGTGTTAATGAGTAAATAAATAAATAAACTATAGTTAGATGTTTGCCAGCACTGTGGACACCACCGTCTTATCATCACCGCCCATGTTGACGGTGGCGCCGAGGGCGGGGATCTTCTTCATCTGGTAGTCCCCGCACTGCCCCTTCATCTGCCGGTACACCTCCATAATCTGCTTAACACCCGTCGCGCCGACTGGGTGGCCAAAGGAGAGAAGGCCACCGCCGGTGTTCACGGGGATGCGGCCGTCCAGGCGTGTCGCGCCACTGCGGATCAAATCCTTCGCATGGCCGTACTCCGCCAGCCCAAGCGCCTCGTACATGAGCATCTCGGCAATCGTGAAGCAGTCGTGCACCTCGGCAACCTGCAGATCAGCGGGCTTGACCTTCGCCATGGCCAGGGCCTTCTGGGCTGCATCGCGAGAAGTGAACATGCAGCACGCATCTTCGGGGTCCACGTAGAGGTTGCCGGCCGAGCAGGCGAGCGACTTCATCTCAATGAGGCGGCTGTCGTTCACACTCAGGCCCAACTTCTTAAGACCCTCCTCGTTGGCCAGCACCACGCCGGCACCACCGTCGCTGACCTGCGAGCAGTCGATCATGCGCAGGTAGTTCTTGTAGGTCTCGTTGCCCAGGAAGCGGATGTTGGACGGGTCCTCGCCGGTGCACTGCGCGGCCTTGAACTTGCGGGTGTGCATGTGAGCGAGGGGGTTCTTGTTGCCGTTGGCGTACGCCTTCTCGGCCACGAGGGCAGTGTCCTCCATCGTGAAGTGGTTGTGCTCGGCGATGTACTTCATGCGTTTGGCAAAGAGGCAGGGGAAGGTGAAGTCGTCGATGCCGCGCTGGCGCTGGTAATCTGCGGCACGGGCAAGGTAGTCGCCACCGACACGCGCAGAGGCCGTCGTCTGCACTTCAACGCCCACGGCGAGGGCCACGTCCGCCGTACCCGCCTTGAGCGCGTTGGCGGCCGACATCACAGCCAGGCCGCCCGATGCACACGCGCCTTCGACGCGCAAGGCGGGCTTGAACATGAGCGGGTTCTTCTTCTCCGGGTTGCCATAGGTGAGGCTGCCGATGGCGGCGGCGCCGAGGTGGCCCTGGGAGGAGAAGAGCTCGCCCAAGAAGTTGCCCACCACGACATGGTCGAGCGCCTCCTCCTTGCCCAGGATGCCGGTGCTCTCCAGCGTCTTCTCCACCGTGGTGGCGAGGAGCTGCTCCAGCGTTGGGTTCTGCTTCTTGCCAAAGTCCGGGTGTTTCTTGTCGATGAAGAGCTTGCTGCCCTTGCCGATGAAGGGGGTGATGTGGCCGCCCACGATGAACACGCGGGACGCCGCCTGCAAGTTAGTCAGGTTGGCGCGGAACATGGTCGCAGATGAGTGGGTGGTGATGGAAGAGAGAGATTGGTTTGCTTGTCTCTTTGTTTAGTTAATGGTTGGATTGGATTCACTGGTGAAAAGGAAAAGAAGAGAAGAGTGGAGTTCACGGCGAGAAGTACGAGAACAAAAAAAAAAGTCAAATGAACGGTGGAAATGATGGCACGGATAAACGTTAACGAACTTGTGTAATAGCAAGAAGTAAAGGAAACACGCACACATATATATAACCAAAGAAAAGCCAAGAGAGAGAGAGAGAGAGAGACATTAAAAAAAAAAAAAAAAGATACGTAGAGAAGTGTCGCAGGGGAAGGGAACAGTATAAAGCGCTGATAATAACCACACAAGTGGCATGGGAGAGTCTCGTTTACTTTGTAGTTGATATGTGCCTTCTTTTTTTTTATTTACCGTCTTGGCATAATGAAGAGATTCTTTACTAGGCAGAAATCTAACTACAAGATTGTTGCTGACGAATGCAATGTTCATGCGATGTCAGCTTCCGACGCCCTTACCTGAACTGCAACGTCAACGTAGTGTTGTAGAACAGCTGCTCTTTGGTGAAAGAGACGTGTCTTGGGCAACAGGGACTGCTTCTTTATAGTCCGCTTTCTGGTTGAGTAATAAATATTTGAGTTTTGTTTGTTTATTTGTTTGTTTTTGAGCACATCGCTAAGCTGGTGGAATCATGTTCCGGTAAAACAAATCGAAGAAGTGCGAGTGCGAGGTTCAGATGGGTAGACGTGCAAGTCTCCATCTATGTCTCTCTCCTCACAGCACCATTACTCCTTCTTACACTAACCCTACTTCAGATAGAGTAAAAAAAAAGAAAAAAATCTGTGACCGTGGAAGCGCAACAAGGGCAAGAATCTCTCGGCTGCGAGGTCACTCTGACATTTTTTTGTTGTTCTTCGCGTCTTTTTTTTTTTTTCAATCCACTACACTACTAACATACACATATGCTCAGCACACTTCTAAAAGGATGAGTCTCCTTCCCCTATCATAGCAAACGAGAGAATACAAAGAACAGAGAGAAAAAGGAGAATAGTTAAAAGAAGCGTCCTTCTCCAACGCCGCAAACCTCGGCTCTTTCACCAATATCCATCCGACGACGATCAGCAACAGAAACAAGGGGGGAAAAAATAGAGTAGCAACAGACGCAGACAAACAAAAAAAAAACCGTTGCCTCTCTCTCTCTGTTTAAAGTTTTTCACCGCGTGCCCTCCCAGCTGTTCTTCGACATCCACGGGGCGCCAATGTAGTAGTGGCGGTAGCGAATGTAGGTGTCCGAGGTTGGGTAGTCTAACGTGCTGGGCTTGAAGTTCTTGCGCAGGAGGTCGACCTTCTCCTTTGGATAGTGCTGCTCCAGGCAATCAAAGTGGGCTTCAATCTTGTACTCGCAGCTGCCGCCTTGAGCAAGACAGAAATCGCGGGCCCAGCGCGTCTCGGGGCACTGCAGGCGGGGATGCTGATCGGAGCAGGGAAGCGGAACCCCGTGCTTCGGATACTCCGTCAGAATCTTCGGGAAGTCCTTCCAGGTATCGATGCCCATGGTGAAGCGCTAAAGTTTTTTTCTTTGTTTTGTTTGTGTATGTGTGTAAACACGTAAGGATTGTGCAAGAGGTCGCCACGTTGCTCCGCCGTATCTGTGTGCGAAAGAAAAACGAAGCAAGCCTCTTAGTGTGTGTCTGCGTATGTCGGCAGGCTGGAGTATATGATACCGCAGATGCAAGAAGCAAAAAGACGATAACAGCTACGTTTGAAACAAAGCAATGCTGGTGCTTGGCGCAATACAGCTATAAATGTTTATTTGTTGTTCTCAAGAGCAGCGTTAATGTGTGTGGGTGAAGCAGAAGTTTGTTATGTGTCCAAGGTTGACGGTTTTTGGGAGGTTGGTTTGTTTAAGGGGGGAAACGAACAACAATAAACGATAGTGAGAAAAAAGGAGTTAACAGAGATGCCTGAGACAAAAGAAAAATTCAAAGACGCATAACACACTATTTTACTGTATATCTATATAGATAGAAGAACTAAAGAACTTCTGCATTGGTATTTGCTGGGTCTCTCACTCCGATAGAATAGACGCGTTTGTCTCTCCGCACGCACAAACACACACACACACGGAGGTGCGGCAGCGGAAGACGGCACTCAAAGCAACGCCTGCAAGGCCAGTCACGGATGTTTCGTTATTCAATTTGCTCCGCTGTGCTGGACTCTTCGCTGTGTTGCGGCAGTACAACATCTCCCGTGAGAACTCAGCACTATCGTGAACAAAGGAAAGAAAAGTTTTTTCGCTTACCTATATCTCTCTCTCTCTCCTTTTGCACTTTTGTTTTGTTTTCTAAATCAGTATTGTGGTGTTGTTGTCGGTCAGGCAGTTAACTCAGCATCACCCTGTTTTAAACATGGCGCACACGCACATACACAACAAAAATAAAGACGCACGGACACACCTCCTCACCCCGCACATACAAAGCTGACAGAGATGAGTAACGAGAGACAGAGTTACAATAAAAGTTTGTTTTTCCCCTTTCCCTTCGATCTTCACCATTTTTTTCTAAATAAATATTTCTTCCGGATGTGGAGACACGTGCATATTGGTCAGCGTGCAAACGATACAGTGGAGGTGCTTTGAACAAGTAACACCTAAACGGTGACAGCATCGACCTTTTTTTTTTTTTTTTGAGCGAAGAGAAAACAAAAATCGAGTAAAAAAAGATTCTCAGAAATACAAAGACAAGGAAAAGGGAGAAAGGGATTTAACAGACAGTTAATCGATTCCTTCAAGTTCTTTTTCTAAAATTTGTTTTTAATTTCTTAATTAACAACCTGCCTCACACCAACATGATTTTCCTTCTTTGTTTGATTGTTTCCCCAAATATGGGTCCGTGTCAGCGCGCGCGTGTGCATGTATGTGTGTGTATGTGAGGGTGATCACAAGGAACACGCGTCCATACACACCCCACTACTCCACAGGTGCTTCCCCACCACAGGGAAGTAAAAGAGGGGAAAACAAAACAAAAGAAAAAAAACGTTCAAAAAAAAATGAGAGTGAGGACATCAATGTCGAAGCACACAATACACGCACCCCAGAAAAAGCATGCACCACGGCCAAAACGTTTGAAAACAAAAATTGAAGAAAAACTACGAAATATATAGAAAGTCTTGAAGGACTTGAAAAGAAAAAAAAAAGAAATAGACAAGACAAAACAGAAATATAGAGCTGCTTTCTTTTCTTTTTTTTGGGGGGTGAGGTTCGTCGCCTCAGAACAACAACAAGAAAAGTGTGTGAGAGAGAACGGCGAGAGCATCACGTGATTCAGGGCAGCCATGCCGTGGCACAACTAACAGAAAAAAAAAAAGGTACGAGAAGCGCTCCACCGAGGCAGCTTTGCAGGGTGTCTCCGCGAAGCGGTGGAAGTAAAATCTGTCAGAAACAGACTACAAAAAAAGGAAAAATAAAAAGAAGATGTCAAAGGAGAGCGAGAACAAAAGAAACAAGCAAACAAAAAATAAAAAAACAGGCGCAATCACGGCGGATGACCTGTAGAGGGATGAGCGACACGCGGTGCAGAGGAAGCGAACACAGAGAAAGAAAAAAGTAAAGGATCTTTTCCATGCTAACGCACACATACACACACGCAAAAAAAAAAAAAAAAAAAGTGCGTCTCAAGCAAGAGCAGGTGCCGCGAGCTTTGCTGTTGATGATATTGTGGTGGTGGTGATCTCTATAACCTTCTTTTCCTTTTCCATTTGTGATTCTAGATGTCAGTGTAAAACAAAACAAAAAAAAGTTAGCCGATATATATATATATTTATTTTTTGAGGAGTTAACCTAAGTGAAAGAATCAAACAAACAAACTAACAAACAAACAAGCAAAAAAAAAAAAACGTATGATCACGCTCTCGCAGTAACTCGTGGCCGAAAGGAGAAGCGTGAACAACGCACTTTACAAAACCAAAAAAAAGAGTAAAACGCATTTTGTCGATAACACAGCCTTCATGTTTGTCATTTCCACTATCTTACATGTCCGAACACAAAGAAAAAAAAAAAGAATAGCATATGTTTGCATAAAGAAAAATAAAGCAATAAAAACACGTGATGGACACAAAATTGAAAACAAAAAGTGAATTGGAAAGAGGACAGACAGTGCTTTATTGTGTGTGTGTATGCGTGTGTGTATTTGTGTGGATGTGACGTGGCGGCAGGAGCCGCTGAGCGCAACTTGGGAAAAGTTGTGTGCGGGCAGCTTGGGAATATCGTCGAGTACACCATCGGTAAATGATGTTGGGGAGCGGGCACTCTAAAGCAATGAAGCAAATTACAAAAGTAGAAAATAAAAAAGCCATAAAGCCAAGGTTAAGAGTGTAAGGGAGATCATTTCATATTGTCAAAGAAAGGAAAGAAAAAGACTTTGTTTTTTTCATGTTAGGCTGGAGTGCACTGGGTGATCGCAGATGCATGCGCTGGACTCTGGTGTCAATACCTATATATAAATATATACCTTTTTAAAAAAATTGAGGTTGTTTAATATCGAAAACGAGAAAACAAAAAAAAATTGTTACTGTGGCTCTATAGAATGCCCAATGTACAGGCATTCCACAAAGCGAAAAGAACATGAAGGGAAGAGCTACAACACAGCTTACTCACGACAACACACATACATCAAGAAAGCGAAACAAAATCGCGCTCCGGGACTTCGCATACGTCATCCAAGGTGTGTGGAAACTCGAAATAGGTGAGCGTTAAGCATCGGTTTACCCACTCAGCGAAGAAATCAAAAAAAAAAAAAATTCAAAACCAATATGAAGCGACGGTATAGAAAAGAAAACATTGACAATATTCAAAGACACATATACAAACCCACAAAAGGAGAAGACTTGAAAAAAAAAAAAAAAATCACTACCATCATCTTCGACCAACAAACCAAGAGAAGCGTTGCTGCTATGCGTACTCACTCCTCTTGACATCTTTTTTTTTTTTTTCTAATTGTTGTCCCTCATTGTTTTTTTTTTTTTTTTTCTCTGAGCTCTCCTGACCTGCTCCTCGCCACCTGCTAAAGCGCTTAACAACCAGAAGAGGAAAGAGTTGTCGCAACTCGCCTCCTCCAACTATCTTATGCTTCTTTCGATTCGCGTAGACAAGAGCTCATCAGAGAAAGAGACCGTCAATGACGATAGAGGAAGAGAGGAGAAAACAACAAAAAAAAAGAAGCAAGAAAACATGCGGCAGCTTCGAATTGTCTTGCATAAATAACAAAATCAACACCGCACACGAAATTAGTCCAAACTGCCTCCGTCCCCCTCCAGTAAATTCAAATATGTATAAGAAGGGCGAGGAATGCCAAGTGGGGAGACGTCGGCAACCGGACTTTCTTCCCTGTGCAGGCGCCTGTGCGTGATTCTGCCATGCGCTCCTCCTTCCCCACACTGCCTCTCTTTCTCTCTCTCTCGTTTATTTCCCCCTCCCCTTCCCACGCTCTGCTGATAGGATGGATGCCCCGCCATACGCTGGCTGCAACACCACCGAGTACACTCGCCACATGTGCTCGTCCTTTTTTTTGTTGTTGTTGTTTTGTTTTCTCTATGTCCTTTGTGCTTCCTTTCGTTATTCGGTTGAAAAGTAAAAAGTTAGGAAAAAAAAAATTGCATTTTTTGGAAGCACAAACAAAAGAGGAAAACGCGGAAAGGGAGAATACAAAAAAAAGATGGGAGATAAACATTTCTCTAAGGAGAAGGATTTGATCATGTAAGCGACAAGACGCCCATCCGCTTGTGCC
The DNA here is from genome assembly GCA_030849845.1 of Crithidia brevicula. Lineage (NCBI taxonomy): Eukaryota > Euglenozoa > Kinetoplastea > Trypanosomatida > Trypanosomatidae > Crithidia > Crithidia brevicula. Next base: position 98,756 of record JASAOD010002010.1, on the reverse strand, counting down.
GCCCTTTGAAACATATATATATGTTACTCCTTCCTCTCCTCACCTCTTTTTCTTTTTTCCTATTAGTATTTTCTTTACTTCTTCTTCTCCACCCACTCCGCACGCGAGCGCTTCAGCGCCGGCACAACGTCCGGGTTCGCCAGCGTGGAGACATCCCCAAGGTCGTCGTCCTGGCGCGTCGCGATCTTCCGCAGCACACGACGGACGATCTTGCCGGAGCGCGTCTTGGGCAGGCCCTCCTGCGTGGGGTGCAGGTAGTCCGGCGTGGCCAGCGGACCAATCACCTTGCGCACCGTGGCCTTCACCGCAGCGAGCAGCTCGGGGGTGATGACGGTGCCCTCGTGAAACGTTAAGAAGACGTAGATGCTCTCGCCCTTGATGGGGTGGGGAATACCCACCACGGCACTCTCGACCACCGACGGGTGCACGTTGACGGCGTCCTCGACCTCGCTGGTGCCGATGCGGTGGCCGCTGACGTTGAGCACGTCATCCACGCGGCCGGTGATCCAGATGTAGCCGTCCATGTCACGGCGTGCACCGTCGCCCGTCACGTAGAATCCGTTGATGTTAAAATACGTCTGCTCATACCGCTCCTGGTCGTTGTAGATGGTGCGCGCCATCCCGGGCCACGGGGTGCGGATCGCCAGCAGGCCCTCCGTCGCGCCTTCGTTCTCCGTGAGCTTCAGTGGGTCGAGGATAACGGGCTCGATGCCGAAGAAGGGCAGCGTCGCGCAGCCGGGCTTCATGGGCGTGCAGCCAGGCAGCGGGGTGATCATGTGGCCCCCGGTCTCCGTCTGCCACCACGTGTCGGCCACGTCACAGTGCCCCTCGCCCGCAAAGTCGCGAAACCATTTCCAGGCCTCGACGTTGATGGGCTCGCCGACGGAGCCGAGGATGCGGAGGGAGCTACGGTCGCACTTAGTCACGTATTCATCGCCGGCTTGCATGAGCGAGCGGATGGCCGTCGGGGCGGTGTAGAAGATGGAGACCTTGTACTTCTCCACCAGCTGCCACCAACGCGAGTAGTCCGGGTAGTTGGGGACTCCTTCGTACAGCACCGACGTCGCACAGTGAATCATCGGCCCGTACACGACGTAGCTGTGCCCCGTGATCCAGCCCACATCTGCGGTGCAGAAGTAGACGTCGTCCATGTGGTAGTCAAAGCTGTACTTGAAGGTGGTGGAGGCGTAGACCATGTAGCCGCCGGTGGTGTGCACAATGGCCTTGGGTTTGCCGGTGCTGCCGGAGGTGTAGAGGAGGAAAAGGATGTCCTCGGCCTCCATCCACTCCACCGGGCACTCCGTGTGCTGCTCGGCGGAGAGCTTGGCGACGGCATCGCCCATCCACGTGTCGCGGCCCTCTTTCATCGTGCAGTGCTGACGTTGCATGTTCTCGACCACCAGGCAGGGAATGGTGAGATTCGCCGACGCGCTACACTCACTCAAGGCTTGGTCGACGATGGACTTGAGCAGGATGGGCTTCTCGCCACGCGACGACGCATCCGCCGTGATGATCAGCTTTGGGCTGCAGTCGACCACACGCGTCACAATCGCCTGCGCTGAGAAGCCACCAAAAATGACGCTGGCCACGGCACCAATGCGGGCACAAGCCAGCATGGCCACAGCAGCAGCGGGGATCATCGGCAAGTAAATGGAAACGCGGTCGCCCTTCCCAACGCCGTACTGCGACTTGAGCACATTCGCGAGCTCTACCACTTGCGTGTACATCTGGCCATACGTGATGGCTGAAGACACGTTGGGGTCGTTGCCCTCAAAGTAAAAGCAAACGCGGTCCTTGTGCTCTGGCAGGTGACGGTCCAGTGCGTTGTAGCACACATTCGTCACCCCACCCTCGAACCACTTGGCAAAGATGGGGCCCTTGGACTTGTCGAAGTTGTACGTTTTCACGTGGCTGTCATCCTCCCAGAACTTCTTCCAATAAAAGTCGCGCTTGGCGATTTCAGACCAGAAGAGGTCATTGTGGTTGAGGGAGTAGTTGTAGACGTGCATGCGGGAGCCGAGGTGCGGGCCGATGTGCGACTTCTTGCTGTTGGCCTCGATGGGCTGCACCACATTTTGGTCCAGCACATGCTTGAAGTCGCGCACCTGCTGTGAGGCCGAAAGCGGACTGCACGGCGCGTTGGGGCTCGTGGGCGAAATGAGATGGACGAGCTGTTCCGACATGGTGGCGCTGCGCACAACAGGAGGCTGAGGTACTTTTAAAAAAAGGTGTGGTCTGAATAAGTTGAATAAAAAGAAAAAGAAAAAGACACACAACACAGAAGGATTGCGGTGAAGGGGGGAGGAGGTGTATGCGCGTACACACACACACACACACACAAACACACGTCAAAAAGAAAGGAAAGGAGTGTTTGTTGAGGGATAGTGAGGTAGCGGCTACACAGGCGAGAAGAATTAAACCACCGAGGTGTTTTCTGTTGTTGCTGTGGTTTTTTTTTTCTTTTCTTTTCTTTTCTTTTCTTTGTTAATTAGGAGAGAATGCAAGCTGTTGAAGCGTTAGAGGAGGGGAAAAAAGACGACCCAAAAGGCGATGGATTAAAGCATACGTTTTAATGACAGTAGAGAGAAGTAAAACGGGGGGAAAACAAACAAACAAAACAAAACAAAAAAGTGTAAGCGTGTTTGCACGGACCGCGCGAATAGGTGAAGGTCGATGAGGCACCGTTAGAGAAGTGAGCGAGACGGTGAAGGATGAAGTGAAAAATATATAGATAGATAGAGAGAGAGAGAGAGAAGGTGATCACAAAAAAGCGCAACAGCACGCGTCCTTTACTCGAGAGGATCGGTGCTGCTCAATCCAGCCGCAGGCCTCACTCAGTCCCCAGCGCAGAAGTCTCCGCTGTATTGATGTTAAATATATATATATTCTTTAGCGATGCGAGCCTGCCTGCACTCCATCACAGGACGATCCCGCGCTGTTGTTGGTTTTTTTCACCTTTTTTCTGTCTTACTTCTGCACTTCTTGACACAAAGGCCCATAGCAGACCCCCCTGTTCTCTCTGAGCCCATTATCTCTTCTGCTCTCTCTCTCTCTCTCTCTTCAGATCACTGTTGGTATAGCAATACTGAATAGGACAAGAGAATAAGCAAGCATCGCCACCAGAGCAGAGATAGAGAAGATGATGCCTTTGGTTGTTGTTGTTGGTGATTTGCTTATCTAGCTTTTTTGTTTGTTTGTTTGTTTACTTATTTGTTTGTCATTGTTGTGGTTAACTAGATGTAGAAGGCAGCATTGGTCACACGCATTCGTGCTCTGTACACTTTTATTATTATTATTCCAATAGAAACACATAAGATAGCATCTGTTGCTTTCGGTGTCATAAATTATTATTTTTTCTGTCGAGTCAGCTTCACTCTCGACGAACACCTTTGCTCTACATAACACCAGCAACAACGACAAAAAAAAAAAAGGGCCAAACAACCAACATTAAAGTTTCGCAGAGGTTGATGGCAGCGGCGTGTGAGAGTGTGCGCGGTGTGGCTCTCCATCAACACACAAACATACTCAACGATTTTTCGACCACTTGCCATGTCAACGACAGCTTCGATCAGCGCTGCCCAGTTGTTTTATATTTAACAAAAGGAAAAAACAAAAAACACAAAAAAAAAGATCAGCAAGATGCAGTGCTACGAAAGCGACCCATCATTGCGAGAAGTCAATGTCAACATCAGCGAAAAGGGAAAAAAAGAAAGGTGGAGGTGTTGGCATAAATGAGCATCGGAGAAGAGGAATGACAAACTATTTCAATAACTAGGAAAAAAAAAACACTTTTGAACAGCACAAAAACAAAAGAGGAACAATCAGTCAAACGAAAACAAAACCCTCCGATCCCGTTACCTTTTCCTTTCCTTTTTCTGTGTTTTGTCGTCAGACACATACAAGATCGCACAAACAACTAGAAGGGAGGAATAGGAAGGAGACTATACGCACGCGGCACGCAATCGCAAGGAGATCACTACTCTAGAAGAGAAGATATATATATGTAAAAAAAGCATTCAAGTACAGACACACACACACACACACACACACGCACTTGTAAAGATACAGACTTACATAAGTATGTTTATGAGCGTGTGCTTGTGAGGCCACCTGACGTAGCACTGAGAGCAGTGCGACTTCACTAACCAGTTTTCAAACGGAGACGTAGGAAGCGTTTGACAAATAAACGAAAAAAAAAAAGAGACTCACAGGGGTGATGAGAAAAAAAACAAATTACAGCTTAACTCCATTGCTGAAGGGAGAGGAGAGACAGATGGCATCATATAGGTATATAATGAAAAAGGTGGAACACGAAACAGCCAACCTTACTACCGAACCAACAACAACAAGAATATAGCATTCAACACGGCCAGTAGTGTATAGATAAGTAGTAGTGGAAAAAAAAATGTCACGCACAAAACGCGTCGACTTATGACACTTCAGCTGGTACTTTTTTTTCTTCTTCTCTATTTTATTTCTGTTTTTTTTTTTGTTTTAAGTACTTCTCGGAAGAGAGAAGGAGAGACAGGCAGGCAGAACCAGAGTTCATAACGCATGAATCCCTCCCAAACCCAAGAACAGCCAGGTGATGATAATAATAAAGATACAGAGAAAGGAAAGGAAATAAAAGCAAAGAGGTCTCCTCAACAATACAACCACCAATCCAGATGTAAAATCGAAATAAATAAATAAAAACCACCAAATGAATAGACGGAAGCACAAGAAGATCAAGCGTACCGCACAAAAAAAAAAAAAAAAAATCCCTCTGGATTCAAAAAGGATAACCCAGACCCCCACCACAGCATGCACTAAGCACCTTTTCTATATAGGTTTATATAAATATAAATATATATATATATTTATTTATTTTTCCAATTTGTCTCGAGGAGCGTGATATACATCTAGTATTATTGAGGCGCATCGATTCACCTTTCTTTTTTTTCTTTTTTCAGGATCGAAGCGCCGCAGCATCGAACATCGTTCCTCCTGTCGGCAAGGTGCGCTGCACGGTGGGGTATAAATAAGAAAGAGATAATGTATTTCCAATGGAAGCACGCAAACATACAAATACACACCTTCACAGAAAAAGAAAGGAATAAAAGAAGGAAGGTGGACAGAAGAAATAAATATATATAAATTCACGCCAAGCACACTTCATTTAAAAAAAAAGTTCTTTTGCAGGGGAAATAATCATAACTGTCACGTAGGCCGCAGCAGGACTTGGCCAATGGAAAGACAGATGATGATGATAAGAAGAAGGACGGAGATAAAAAAAAATTTTAAAAGTGAAAAATTAAGAGAGAGAGAGAGATGAAGAGCGTCACTGCACGCTCGAAGAGGCCAAAAACGCATAGGAAGACTACATGCATCTACTGATGGCGGTGGATGGCGTTAATAATGAGAATAAAATGATTTAAAACCAAAGGTAAATCGAAGCACTAAAGTGTTTCATGTTAATTATTTTTTTGGGATGTTGTCGGAGAAGACAACGATAAAAAGCTTGTGAAAAAGCACACATAAAAGAAAAAAGAGAGGGTTGTTAATGGCTTGCTGGTATACAACGTTTAAAAAGAGAGAAAGAGAGTGAGGAGAAAGCAAATTGAGGGATTTTGAATTTAGAGAGGAAAAAAAAAAAGAAACATATAGAGAAAAAAACTAGCGATTAAAACATACATTTATGATTATATTTACATTCTTTATATGAAAGGGGAGGAAAAATATGTAAAAGAGAACAGATATCCGCGCGAGGATGTGCGCCTCCGGCACGAGGTGAAGGACACCCACGCCGAACAGCTTTACTCCTCTTGCGCATGAAACAAACAAACAAAAACAAACCAGAGCTTACAACCAGTAGCTTTATTATTGAGACTCAAAACACGCAAAAAAAAAAAAGGGATTATTGAAGAAGAAAAATTAGAATGAAAGAAAAAGAGAGGGAGAATTGTGTATTTCAATTTCCTTTAGTTTCAGCTTTGCTTCATGCAGCGCCTCCAGCGCCGGAATCGCAGGACAGGGCAAGAGAAGGCGAAGGCGAAGCGCAAACTTATGAGCTAACACATCAGCAAGAAGCTGACAAAGCTGAGAGGAGGTGAATACAGCAAACAAACACAAAAAATAAATAAAGGGGGTGACCAGTATAGTACTAGTTGTAGTGAACAGCCTGCCTTTCTTTATTCTCTTCTCATCACTCTTTCTTCTCTCTCTCTCTCCCCTCTTGGCTCAGGCACAAAGTGCTCGTGTCAAATATATAAGAAAGAAAAAAAAAAAAAGAGCGAGAGAGATCGAAAGGAATAGAAAGAAAGGGTGACAGAAAAAGAGAGAGGAGCGTTTCTTTGCTTCCAAGGCGGCAAGTAACACTTTAACGTCGACAACACAATGTATCAGAGAGAGAGAAAAAAAAAAGATCAAAGAGAGAGTAAGTGTATTTGTTTTGTTTTGTTCTCTAGAACTTTAAAAACGAACAAGAATCGGTGCTTCAGACGTCGTTGGACACACCAAGACACAAAGAGCACGTCTAGTCGAAGGCACAGCGTTAAAATACGTTTGCTAGGGGAAAGGGAAGACTCAACAAGAGAACAAACAGAGGTGCTTGTGCAATGGCTCGCTGTTTTCTTTTTTTTTTTTTGCTTGACTTGTGAAGCTCCCAGAGAGTCCTGTACTTTCACAGAGGCTAGAGGGGGAAACATCAGCAGCCGTCATGCAAGAGGCGCAACGGCCAGCACATTCTCTTGCTTGCGTTCTCATGTTTGTTTGAGTATGTTTTTGTTGTTGTTTAAATTGCCTCGAACAAACAAGTTTAGCCGCTATCTCGAACAAAGATAAACAGCAAAAAAAAAAGGAAGATGTGCGGGCTCGGAATTTTGCTTGAGAAAGAGATAGAGCTCGGAGGAAAAAGAAATAGACATGGAAACCACGGAATGCACTCATAAGAGAGACAGAACCTGGTGAGAAGTACAAATAGAAAATAAAAAGTATCGTGCGTGCTGTGTGCGTCTCTTAATGTGCTGTTTACTTATCAAGCACATACATGCACGCACACGTTGGAGGGCAACGAAATAAAAAGAACAGAGAGGGGAAGGAAACCAGAAAAAAACAAAAAAAAAACTTAGCCGTTACACTTTACGGAAAACAAAAAGGAAAATCCGCGTAGAGGTTCGACCGAAAATACATATACAAGCGAGGTAAGCGATGCGCTTGGGGAGAATAAAGTTTTGTTGATTTTTTTGTTCGTTTGTTTGCTTGCAACAAATGAATGTGCTCTTTTGGAGCTACGGAGGACGGCAACTCGGTGGAGGTCCGACACCAAACAAACAGTCGACGTGCTGTTCGACAAAGCTAGATGTAGAGAAAAAATACAGTCTCAAATGTTCAGAAATAACAGAAGATGGTCTTTATAAACAAAACAAACAAACAAAATAATAATAATAATAATAATTCAGAGAGCAAGAAGAGCTGACGCCTCATACAAAATAAGAACAAAGATGAATTAAAACACCACAGAAACTCAAAAATAAGAAATGGTAATTGTTTGAGATACAGAAAATAAATAAATAAATAAAAACCCATGCGCTTCTATAGCACCACAAACGAAACAAAACAAAAAGTTGTTGTCTTTTCTTCCTCTTTTTTTTTTTGTGTGTGTGTATGTGTGATTGTGTGCGTTCGAGCGATGGTAGGTATGCAATGGTAATAACAGCTTCACTAACAAGGACAACTAAGTAGATTCATCTTTTTTTTTCCTTATTTTTTTTTTTCGTTTTAGGGCAGATGAGAACACAGTGGAGAGAAAAAGGAAAGAAAAAACGATTTCCTGGTGCACATGAGTCAGCTAACGGGTCACGGAAATTAAAAAATAAAAACACGGGAGTACAATCAGGCAATCATAGAGAAAAAAAAATGATGCAAGAAGCAAAGAAGGAGAGTAGACTTATACACACATGTTGCCTTTGCTATTTTTTTCTTTTTTCAGTTGAGGAGCAATGAGTAAGAAAAGTAATCATAATAGTAAAACAAAAACAAAAATGGAAAGAAACAAAGTGAAGAGAGAGAGAGAGAGAGAGAGAGAGCGCCCACGCGAATCTTCGATCTATGCACAACACAAGACACCATCGCGAAAGGAGCCAATAAATGAAAAAATTCTGAGGAGAAAGTATTTAAAAAAAGTACAGCAAAAAAAATGGATTTTTTCTTTTTTTTAACACACACAAGCAATACCCCCTAAAAGAAAAAAGAGAGAAAAACAAGGAGAGCAAACAACAACGTAAAAATTATGAAACCATCCAGCATACAATCGTTATAAATAAAAAAACGGCATTCGACGGAACAAGCAACGTGGCCAAGAAGCCAGCAGGGGAAAGACGAAGGACAGCGTCAACAGCAGAGAGAAAGAAAAAAAAAAAGCATGCAGTGTACGACGGCAACGCGAAGCGAATACCGACACGTCAACGCGTCCTCCATCAATGTCTTTCTCTCTCTCTCCCTGTCAGGTGCTCGTTGATCTCACACTTTGACAAGAGAAAAGCCCTCGACTTCTCCAATCCATTTTCTTTTTTCTTTGTAATGCTCCTCCAAAAAAGCCCCCCATCTCGCTGCGAGGTGGTGAAAACTCCATCGCCTCCTCCTCCTTCTCGATGGCAGCAGGGAGGCCTTCCGCTCTTCGCACGCACACGCAGCACACGCCGCTGCTCGTCGGTGACGCCTGGCACCTGCACCGAATACGCCTCCTTCCTCCGCTGCCTGACCAAGAAAAATAAGAGAGCAAAGAGAACAAAAAACAAAAAACAAAAGAAAAGAAAAAACCGTTGATGCTAGTAGCTTGAAGCTGATAAACGTTTTTTTTTTTTTTTCATCATCGTTGAAATGAAGCGATGTGGAAAGTAAGAAGAAGCAAATGAAACAAAATAAATAGAAAAACCTGAACGTAAAGACCGACACAGAAAATGAACTTTAGGCAACAAGACCACGCACACACACACACAAAAACAAGCAACAAAAAACAAAAGAAGGGTATTGACGCTATCGCGATAACTAGATGAAAATGTGAAATAATACGAGGAAATAGAAGTAAATGCTACCAAAAGAAAAAACAAAGCGAAATAATAATAATAAATTAATAATTGAAAACAATTAAGAATTGAAAAGTAGCGTCCTTCTATGCGAGGCACAGGGAAGGAAGTAGTAGGGGGGTGGGGGCGGGGGGAAAGGAAAAGGGAGCTTTTAAAAGAAACAAAAAAGTGAAAAGTGAAAAGCTCTGAATTTTTTGTTTTTGTTCTCTCATTTTTATTTTTATTTTCTTTTTCGCGTTCGTTGGCGTGATGTCTTGCGACACGACCTTTGCCGCTGGACTTTACAAGGCGGGTTGTCGTTGATGTTTTTTTCTTTTTTAAAACTTGAGTATTTGCTTCGTTTACGTTTGCCGCCGTTGTTCGCTTTGGAGAGTGCGTGTACGTTCGGCCGCTCTCTCTCTCTCTCCCTCTTTATCTCATCTGTTTGAGAAAGGGAGAATAAGAACTTTCCTTTGTTGGTCTCTCCCGCTCTCCTCCATCTCTCTTTTATATCTCTCTCTTTATTGAGGGAAAAAGTAGTAGATGTTCGAGTTGGAGGCGTTCGGGTCGAGGCCAGACGCGGCCAGGTACTCCTGCATCTGCACGTTTGGCGCGTACAGGTTCGACACACTCGTCGAATACGACGGCATGAGGCCGCCACCGCCACCGCTGTTGGTGCTCATGTTGGGGTTGCTGCCAGCGCTCATGTTCGCAGACGCCATGGAAGCGCTTTGCCCGTCAAAGTTTGGCCGGTAGAAGGCCACCGCGCTGCCCGGGGTCGCGGGTGGCTGCGGCTGGAACTGCGGAGCGGGTATAAACGTGACGTTCATGTTTGAGCTGCCCGCACTAGACGGCGTGGCGGTGTGCGACGTGCCAGCTTCACTGCGACTCATCGAGAGGTGCGACATCAGCTGCTGCTGCTGAGACTGCTGCTGTGGCATCATGTTGGCCGGGCCAGGCTGGGGGCCAGAAGTGAACATCTGCATAATAGGGAGGCCGTTCCGCATCGCCGGCAGCATCGTGGCGTTTTGCGCGTAGACCATCGTTGGGTTCGACGACGTGCCCAGAGAGCTCGACGCGGACGGGCCATTGTACAGGAAGGAGGAGTTGGTGGCGGAGCCCTTCTGCGGCGTCATGTTGTTGGCGCAGGTGGCGTTGCTGCTGCCACTGAGCATGCTGGCGTTCGGGTGGGGCGGCACGCCCATCATCGTCGGCGTGGCAAAAGTAAAGGGCAGGTTGGACATCACCATGGAGGAGGCAACGGCGTTGTTCGGCCCAGTAGGTGGTGGCTGGGGGCTGAAGAGCGGGTAGGAAGCTCCAGGAGCCGGCGCGCCGTGACTGTTGGAGCCAGCTGCATTCGCCATCGCGGCGCCGACGCTGCCACTGCCCACCTGAGGCAGACTGGGCGGCGTCACGAGGCCCGATCCCGTCCTGTTACGCTGTGTCACGGGATTGAGAGGCTGCGGGGCTGCCGACAAGTCCGCCCGGCGCACTTGCAGCGTCTTGCCCTGCATCACCTTACCATTCAACGAGGCGATGCAAGACGTGGCGCTGTCCACGCCATAGAAGAGCACAAACCCAAAGCCACGGCAGCGGTTGGCGTCGTCGGCCTCCATGCACAGCTTCGAGGACTCGATGCGGCCAAACACCTCACACATGGCACGGAACGCAGAGGGTCTGAAGTCCACCGGCAGCCCCGACATGTACACGTTGCGCTGCTGCAGCACGAACTTCTGCTGCTGCTGCTCCGCGGCAATGAAGGCCAACACGTCCTTCTGCACACCCGTCTGCGGGGGCGGGTCGACGGAGAAGGCAGTGACCGAGGAGCTTGTCTGGTTGTGCCCGCTGTCGCCGCTGGCGCTGGCTTGGTGATGGCTGCTGCTGCCATTACTCGCGGTGGAGGCGGCGTAGGGCGTGCGGGGCGGCGCGCTGGGAGTCGGGATCCCGTAGAAGCAATCCATGTTCACCGTTGCCAACGACACCGGCTGCACACCGACAACATTGGACACTTGACCCGGCACCGGTGTCGATGGCATGTAGAGAGCTCCGTTGTCTTGCGATGGCGCGAAGAGCTGCTGGGCAGCGTCCTGCAGGAGAGGATTGGGTTGCGGTTGCTGCTGGGGTGATGGCGAGAGAGAGGCTTCGCTGTTCGTCACGTCATGGACGCCGAACGCGTCGGAGCCGCAGAAGGAGAAGGAGTAGGAGCTGTTGTTTGCCGTGAGCGAGGCGGTTAGGTTGGACGCCGGCGTCCGGTGCTGCTGCTGCTGCTGTGGCACGTAGGCTGTGAAGTAACCCTGAGGGCTGGACGCGAACCCGGTGTCAGATGGAGTCGGTGAGCCTTTGCTGAACGCGCGGAAGACGGGGGACGGCTGGGCGAGGGCGGAACCCGGCGCCGCGTCGAGAAGGGCCTCACCTGGTGCCTTGGAGTCGTGCGAAAGGAAGTCCGACATCGCAGCTGCTTATAGGCCTTTTTTTTTTTGTGAGCTTCTTTGGCTTTGAGAAGCGTCGCAAGTAGAAGGCTGCACGGCGAAAAAAAAAAAAAATAGAAAAACAGAGAGACCAATGAAAACAAAAAAGTAAAAGAGAAGCTATGTTAAAAATATATATAGAAATGTAAAACGAAGAACACCGTCTATCTGAACGGATCGCGGCTGGCGAATCCTTTTATATTTTTTTTCTCTCTGGAAAATAGAGAAGAGAGCGATGAACGTGAAGAAAAGTAAATGAAAAACAAACGGAAAGATAAACTGAAAAGTAGTTTGCAGAGGATTTAAAACGATGGAAGATGAAAAGGGAGAAAAAAGGGAATATGAATACCAAACTGAAAAAAAGCTGGCGAGACTGATCTGGGGGATGCTGTTATTTGAACAAAGTGATTCTTTCAGCTTCGCAAACCTGTTGAGCCCCCCTTTATTTGTTTCTTTGTAGTTGAGGAAGCGGAGGAGAAGAAAGAAAGGAGAAAGCCCTTCACAAATTCTGATGATCAGTTTAACAGCTTCCTTTTAAAACTTTTTTCCTCGTAAAAGTGAATTGTTGGAATAAGAAAGAAAACGAATCGACTTCTTCTCAATCAACTCCTTTTGAGCAATTCTCACCTCCTTAGCGATCGTGTTGGTGATGTGTGTTTGTATTAAAAAAAAAAAACAGAAAAAAAAAACAGCTAGCAACGGAGAGCTACTGGTGCTTTGTGTTGAACGACAAGCGGTAGCTTATATATGTATATACAGCTATCTTCGTTGCGAAGTTCTTCCTGGCTGCTGTTACTTCGTGTTGTTGCTGTTGTCTGGCTTTACAGCAGTAAAAGAGCCGCACAACGACAAATGAAATAAATAAAAAGTACAAGAAGAGCCTATCAGTAGCCAGGAACAAAAAGAGAAAAAACAAAAACCAAGAAATGAGAATAAAGAAGAGGTAAAGTACTTGTGTTCGAAAACAGTGAAAGGAATGCCTCTCGAGAAGAAAACAAAAAAAATTATGACCGAGGAATTTTTTTTAAGGCGATTGAATCACCACCGTGGACGTTTTGTCTTTACAAGAATTCACGCGCACAGTCAAAAAAAAAAAAAAAATTAGCTAAAATAAAAACAGATAATAATAAAAAAGAACGCACACGCACACGCACACGCGAGGACTGAAGAACAACGAGTTAAAGAAAAAAAAAAGGTTGTTTCTTTTTTTCAAAGGCACGGAGTGTACAAAAAAAATAAAAAATCGCAATTTCAGCTGCTGCTCCAGTGGGCGTGTGAACAAAACTCTAACGCACTACCTTCGAGGTTGTCCCTTCGCTAACACGATGATGCAGAAAAGCGAAAAGCACGTTTTTTTTTTCTTTTTTTTTTTTTTTAAAGCGTCGGAGGACCAAAAAGGAAGAAGCACGAAGAGCTCGCCCCACTTGCGGACAGTCTTTCAGCCTCTCCTCGACACAAAAACGAGAGAGAAGAAAGTAAAAAAAGAAAAGTAAAAAACTTTTCTCTTTTTGTTGTTTATTTTCTGGGACTCACAATTGAGCAAGCTTAACACAAACTCTCTACGACTAGGTTTATTCTTCTGTGTGTGTGTGTGTTTTGCTGTTATTGTGTTGATAGACGAAACTGAAATGGGTCTAGGTTTTCTCTTTGAATTCAATCGTGTGAGATGAGGCGCACGAAAACACAGGCAAAGGCGTGTTGTGCGTAGCGAATACGAGAGGAAGGGAGAGAGAAGAGGCAATAACGAGGACAGGTAGTACGTGTCAAACGCAGCTCAACGTTGTGAATACTTTTGATGGTCGGTATGAAGTATTGTTGTTATTGTTTTGGGCGTCGTTGTGGCGGTGACGGTGGCACGTTATTCACAAAAACAAGGTGACACGTTAATAATGAAGAAAGAAGAAGGGGAGAGGAGAAGTGGGATGCTAGGGCACGAGTAATATCATTTTACGCTTTATTATTATTATGTTTGGTGCACTAAGAGTCGATCTTCTTTTTTTCTCTCTGGCCATTACCAAATCGTTCACAAGGTTGCCGTAGCGTTGATTCATGTCGCCACGTCAACGAATAGCTCATCGCGTGTGATTACCGAGAAGTCTCAACCTCATCACAGCTCAAACAGCTTCAAAGAGGGCGGGGTGAAGTCCGACACTCCAGTTTGCTGACTCAACAACGAGTTGGAGAACGAGACTCACATCAGCACTGTTGTTGGTGGATTCTCTCGTGTCCCTTAGCAAAGGAGGAGCTGCGCACACACACATACAGAGAGAGAGAGTGTGTGTGTGTAATGCCTCCACGCTTGTGTTGTTCTCGTTGCTCCCTGCGTCTTTATAGCATGCGCGTCGCCGGCTCTATCTTCGAGTTGACTCTTCTTCTTTTTTTCTTTCCTTTTCCCCCGCCCATGTTGCGTCCGTCGACAAGCTAGCAACAACAACGATAGCTGGGATTAAGAAAGAGAGAGCAAAGATCAATCTCTGTTGCAGCTCCATGCGCACATGCAGCGCGTTTTTTTTTTTTTTTCCTGCCGCAACGCTACTTCTAAAAGCAGCGACGACAGCCACGTATTCACTAATTTTTTTATCGTTCACTTTCGGTTAGGATGTGTGTATCAAAACTTGCATTTGTTTGCTTCACTTGCTGGTAATATTTTTTTTGTTGTTGTTGTTTGTTTTCGTTTAGTATGGTGTTGTGGGCAATACAGAAGGCCCATCAAACATCGGAGAATATTTTTCAAAAAAAAAAATGCACGTCTTCTCTCCTTCACCTCTTGGGCACAAAGAATAGGAAAAAAAACAAAATGCGCACTATGATAACATCCACATGAATCTTCGCAAACAGCTTTTATCTTTATCTCGGCTGATTATCACAGTCCGCATCAAATCGAATGCGGACAAAAAAGCTAAGTTATCTCTCTTTTCAGATTTTTTTTTTGATTTTACGTTTTGTTGAAAATGAAGAAACTTGCCTACATACATACTTTTGTGCGTCCGCCATCCGTTAATGGAGTTCTAGCGAATAGTGAATACCAGTTCAAATACGAGAGAAAGAAAAACAAAAATTGGAAAAAAAAAAATAGAAGCATTTGTCTCCTCTCCGCAAAGAAAAACAAACAAGCCAACATACACGAGCGAAGCATTAACTCTCAAACAAAGCAACGGCGACGAATTGAAGGGAAAATAAAGATCAAAAGGAAAAATTCTTTTTTTTTCCAGTTTATTAACACAGTCAAACAGGGAGAGAGAGAAAAGAGAGAGAAGAGAGGCCGCATGTTTACTTTCCTTTTTCTTTCTTTGTATTGCCTGCTCTCTGCGGAGCCGCACGGAAACGTTGCGTTGAAGCACAGGGGAAAGGGAGTATAGTCGGCTACAACTCACACATGACCACACGCAGCACGACCCAGGTGCCAGAAAGAGAGGGAGAGAAGAAGCAAATATATATATATATATATATACAGTAGGAAATAAAAAGCCCAACTTTTCTTCCTTGTTTGCCGTAATAATAATAAACGGATGTTTGTCTTGCAGCCTCTACGGCCTCACCACACAAAACGTCTCTGGCACGTGTGAGCCCAAAACATGAGCTCACGGAGAAAGAAAAACAGAAAAAAAAGGCCAAAGAGAGGAATGCATTACTGCACAAACAATCCGTCAACGAGACTCTTTATTATTATTATTATTTTTGTCCTCATACATAAACAGTGCTTCTCTCACTGTCAACTTCGTGCAAAACCGCACTCTCTTTCTCTCTATTTCTTTCTCTGTTTCCTTCTCTCTGTGTGTGAAAAAAACATTTTAACAAGAACACACATTCACCCAAACGCCCTACGCAACAGAGAACACATCCGCTTATCGTTCTTCGGGAACACCACCTGTAAAAGAATAACAACAAAACCGCGTTCCTTGTGCCAGCGGTGAAGAACCCATTACACTCCTGAGAGGTGAAAAAAAAAAGTTTAAAACAAACATGCAACAACCAAAAAAAAAAATACATGGGTTTGGTCCGGAACAAAAAGAATAAAGACAGGAGACGTCTTACGAGTTCTAAACGGACTTAGATGAATACATGAATGAGAAGACACACGTTTTGCCGCTGCACACACACACACCCATACACACATACATACACATACGTGTACATAGATGCGCACACAGAGTCGGTTTTTTTTTTTTTTTTTTTCGCCGCCCCCGTTGGTGCCACCCTACTGTGTATGTATGTGTGTGTGTGTGTGTGTGTGTGTGTGTGTGTATGCATGTGTTTGTTATCATTTGAATAACGAACGCACATACACAATAAAGCATGACCGTTAGACAACGTCAGCAGATTAGTCTTGTTTCCTTTGCGGTTCCACTCTTAATAAAGAGGGAGCGCGCTAGTTAACTATTTTTTTTTTCTTTTTGAGTTTAGCCAGTGGGGTTTGATTGTCTGTGTGAAGAATCAGTGGTCTCCTAGTGTGGGGAAGAAGGGTCGTGAGCAATGACATGGCATCGCACCCGGGAGGTAACACGCAAAAAATAAAAAAGAGAAAAACAGAATCGTGAACCGCGAATAAATAAAAAAAATAAAACTAATGATAATGACAATACCAATAACAACAACAAGTAGTAGGAGCAAAAACATCATCAGGTGAAACTGATTGAGAGAGAAAAAAAACAAAAAAAAACAAGTGCATTACGTTCCGCTGAGAAATCCATAGTAGCATTTAAGAGTACCCCTAGCCTTCTTTTTCGTTCTTTTTTGTTTGTTTGTTTGATTTTGTTTTATTTACACTCCACTCACTAACGGCGAGTATCGGGGCCGCATCAGGCAGAAAATGAAAAACGCAAACAAGAAAAGAGTAATAGCTGATATGGAAAGAAAAAAAAAAACGACGTAGAGCTATGAGGGATGGTCGAAATTATTATGTGAAGCACCGTCAACTGCGAAGGTGCGTTGCGGTTGTACACAAGAAGAAATCCGAAAAAGGAGAGAGCATACTAATAATGATGATAAGAAGCACAAATTGTGGGGTGAGAAAAAAAAAGGAAAGAATAACATCCGGAAAGAAGAAAAGAAAAAAATACGCGAAGGATACGCTGCTCAGTGCAGATACATGATTTAAGAAAAAGACAAGAGCAAAAAAATCAACGCCACGCGTCCATGGCGCACCATTATTTCTTACTCCGTGAGCTGCTTCTCTTCTCCTGTTGATTCGCAGGTGCATTTGAAAATAAGCATTGAATGCGTGTCCTTTAAAGTAGACAGCTCACTTCAGAATTGAAAAAAAAAAAAAGCGGGGCACCAGAAGTTGCACGATGGCAGAGAGAGCAACAACAAAAAAGCATTCAAAGTCAAACAAGGAGAGCCGTCTCGCGCATTAGTATGGCGAAAAGTGAAAAACAAGTTTTCTCTTTTTGTTATTTCTGTGGTTGTTGTTTTTTTTCTTCTTTTTTTTTTTAATTTCTCTCACGTTTCTCTCTCTGCTGCCTTTCCTCGTTCAGCCCCAAATAAGCGGTAGGCTGAATACCAGAAAAACAACAACAACACAAACGTGGAGAAGGAAGAACAAGCGCCACACACATGCACACATATGTGTGCCTCAGCCACAGCTTGCCTTTTTGTGGATTAATAACGCGTTGGCTGAGAAGCTTTCTTTTTCTTCCCTTTTCCCCTGTTGGTGTGCGCGTGTGTGCGTCACGCTTTTGGAAGTGCATGTCGTCGTCTATGAAAAAACGCGCTGATTTCACACAAGAAAGGCGTTCCACGCAAGTAACGACGCAGCACACAAAACCGCTGGGCATCGCGTTTGAGGGGGAAATAATAAAAAAACGACTCCTCCACTTGTGTGGGAAAAAAAAAAGAGAAAAAATGTTTTTCTTAAAAAAAAAAAAATGAATGGTGTATGGCATGCGGAGGTGTTCCGATGGAAGGCAACGCCAAGGGCTGCAGCGCAGAGAAAAGAAGGAGCGCTAAGAAAGCTTAAAAGCGCAGCCCGCAGCTTGCGTTTGTTTTTTCTTTGAGTCTTTTGTTTTTTATTTTTGGTTGTTGTTGTTGTTGTGTTTAGTGGTGCTGCGCTCTTCCCTACGACTGCCGTCTTCTTTCATTTTTTTTTCTTTTATAAGTTTAGGCCAACCGCGGTTTCACTGAAGGGGAACTACGCACTGGCACGCACACACACACACACACACACACACACACAAACACAACATAATAGACAGAGCAACGCCCACAGAAAGGCACGAGTGTTTTTTTTTTTTTTTTTTAAGAGAAAAGGAAAAGAGAATAGGTGAATACATCAGCAGCAGCACTGACAACAACTAATGAATATCATACGGAATAAAAGTACAGAAAAGCAAAAAAAAAAAAAAGAGGCGCGTGTAAAACGCGAACAGAAGCATTGGCATGTATACGATTGTTATTTAATAAATAAATAAAACAGAGGTGGAACGTAGCGCAATCATCGCTTTTATTGTGCGACGAAGAGAAAGAAAAAAATAAAGGAAAAGAAATAAAAAGTTTGATGGGAAAAAAATAGTAACGAAAACAAAAAACACGGCGGGCACAAAGATTACTTTTTATATCGCTTTACTTTGTTCTTCGTGATGTGAGAAAGCAGTGTGCTTAAATGCGTGCTTTTGTCTTGCTGAACGTTATCAAACAGAGTACAACGTCACCGGATAAATAAGCGCGCACACAGCAACACTCGTGCACATCAAGTTTGTTGCACCGCCAGGAAAACAAAGCAAAAAAAAAAACTACAGAAACAAAAAAAAGATGGTCAGCACTGGATAGAGAAAAAGTATATATAGAGAGAAAGCAAAGCTTGCTTATGCCATTGCATATGTCCATCATTACAGGTAAGGCAGCGTGAAAAGCAAACGAAAGAGCGCGTCGCGGAACACACATACACACAAAAAAAAAAAATCATTGGAATAAAATCTCACAAAATGATGGGGGAAAAAAAAAGGAAAAAAAGTATCTTTACATCGAGGCTGTTCGTATGCGCGCTCTTCTGCTCCTCATCGTCCACTTTCCGTTTTGTTTTCCACTTTGTTGAGAAATTTTCTCTTTTTTGCTTATGCAAGGACCCACGCAGTGGGAAGACGCAGTACGCCATCAAACGCAGAAACACATAAAGATGCAGCCTCATAAAAAAAGAAAAAATATAAAATTACCAAAAGCAATACACGACATAAGGAGAGGTCTACTTACATGTGCCGCATGACCTGGAACTGCATCCCCATGTTGCTGCTGTCCAACATCACAAAGTTGGCTGGCAGGCCGTTGAGAGGCGGCGTGGCCTGCATGGGCACGTACTGCTGCTGCTGCTGCTGCTGCTGCTGCTGGGATGGTGGCATGGTGAAGTACACCACCGAGTTGGGGTGCGCATGAACGCCCGCCTGCTCACCCACCGCAGCGGCCGTCATGGGCATGGCCTGCAGAGGGGCCTGCGGGACACCGTTCGGCATGGGGTAGTACATGAAGGTCTGCTGCCCATTGGGTGCCGTGCCGGTCATGTAGGTCAGTGGCGCACCAGCGACATTCGCCATCGCCATCGCCTGCTGCTGCTGCTGCTGCTGCTGGGGTGGTTGCTGTGCCACGTAAGACATCGGGTACGGAGGGATGGCGTAGGGCTGCATGTTCGCGGCCTGTGCGAAGTTGGCGATGCCCGCGCTGATGGTGTTCGCGCGGGGTCCGTTGGGGGAGGTCGAGCCGCAGCTGTCCGTGGAGTGGGAGGAGAGCAGCTGCGGCGAGAGGGCCACGGACACGGGAGAGAGGGCAGAGGAACTCGTGGGGCCGTGGTGGTGGATGCCGGCCATCAGCGGCGTCCCCACGGGTGTGCCGACGGCGCCAAAGCCGCCCTCGGTGGAGGAGGCGTAGGGGGGGAGGCTGACGGAGCGCGTCTGTGTGGCTGGCATCATCGCCATCGGTGGCGGCTGCTGAGTCGGGGGCGTGGTGGCGGACTGCATGACGGACATGAACTGGTAATACGCGTTTACGTCCATCGGGATCGGTGCGTGATCAGAGGAGGGGAGAATCGTGGGGCCGCTGGGTGGGGTGGTCGCGTACGGCGGCGTGGGCAACCCCGGACTGGACATGGCCCGCGCGCTGCCAGGCGACGCACCGCGGTGTGAGCCGGTCGCCGGAAACGTGTCGTTGGCTGCGTGGATGTGCGGGCGCGGGTTGCCGCTGTGCGCGCTCTCCGTGCCGCGGCCCAGCCTACACGCTCCACTGCTGCCCCGTCCTCCGCGGTGTGGGTGCGGAGGCGGTGGAAGGGTGGTGTTGGCTGCGGCGCCCTCGTCACCCAGCGGGGCGGGGGTCGCGTGTGAATCCGCCAGGCGTGCCTGCACACAGCGGCCCTGCCAGAAACTCCCGTTGACGCCGCGGATGCAGGCCGCTGCACTCTCCTCGCTGAAGTACAAGGCGAACCCGTAGGCTTTCGTGGGGGCGTCGCGGTTGTCAAAGCACAGCTTCGACGCCTCCACGCGACCAAATTGCAGGCAGAAGTGCCGGAACTCCTCGGAGCGGAAGGTGGGTGGGATGTTGGAGATGTACACATTGCGGCGCACATTCAGATTCTTGCCCTTGGGGGCGTCCGCGCTGTTGCCGACGCCGCTGCCGTCCGTGAGTGTGGGGGAGGTGATCGAAGTGGGTGGCGGCGTGCGCTTGCCCGCCGAGGTGGCGAGAGACGAAAGGTGGGAGGTTGGCGCGGCCATGGCGGCTGACGCGTGCCCGAACGTGTGGCCGTTGTTGCTGTTGTCGGTGGTGTTGCTCGTGTTGTACTCCGCTGGCGCAGCGGCAGCGATGCGGAAAAGGTCCTGCTGAGATGGCACGCGCTGGGACACACCAAAGTCGTCGAACTGGATCGTCTCGGCGGTTGGCATGAAGGGCTGAGAGTCTCTGGTGTAGAAGGCGGGGTCCAGCCAACTCGACATTGAACAACCAATACAAAAAAAAAAAGAAAAATAAGAATTGAGAGTGGAGGATAAAAGATTAAACGAGTTGCAAATTGAGCGAAACGGAAAAGTTCGGCGAAGCGACAGGAAGGTTGTGGGTTCAAAATAACGGAGAATACCGCCTGCACAATACCAAAAGCAAAAGCGAGAGCTTAAAAAAAAAAAGGGGGAAAAGTTTATAAAAGACGCAAGGAAAAGAAAAGAATAAGAGATGTGAAGCAAAAAAGAAAAAATATTGAAGTCCGTACAGTTTTTTTCTTTCTCTTTTAGTTTCTGTTGTATTTTTTTTTTTTTTTTTTGATCTCGGTGTCAACACGACAGTTCAGATTCAAACCAGGAATAATAATTTAAAAAAGAATGCAAGTGTGAAAACGAGGAAAACTACAACGAGATGTAATATGCGTAGAGTATGACGTTTCAGCACGAACGAAAAGAGAAAGGTTCTTCGTCTGGAAGGCCACAAAAAAATAAAAAGAAAGAGAAGGAAAATATAGAAAGCAGAAAAAAAAAAAATCAGCCGCGCGTGAGAAGGCGGCAGTGAAAGAAATAATTACAGTAATAATAAAATTGAAGAAGAATACCAAGTCACAAAAAAAAAAAAACAGAGAGAAAAAAATAACAGTGCTGAGTGTATATGCAAACGCCACAAAGAAGTCGGGGAGAAAAATAAGAACGTAAAGAAGGAGACAAAAAAAAAAATTAAGCTTTGCTCTATTCTGCTCCTCTGTCTTTATCTGCTAAGGAGTCGTATACGTGATCAAAGAAGCGAAGAGGATAGTAGGGCAAATTTTGCTGTATATATATATATATACAAACAATAGAAAAAATTGGAAAATCTATATATCGCAATATGAAGCGGCCGGAAACAAAAAAAAAAGAAGTATGGTTAAGTCTGTTTGCTTGTTTGTTTGTTTTTGTGGTGTTCTCCTACTACTTACCCTCCTGACGTGTGTTGTGAAAGCTGGAAAGACTTTTAAACTTATGTAAAACGAACCACAATATGTAAGAGAAAATACTTTGCGTTTCTTCTTTTTTTTTTTAACGTCTTTCTGTTGTTTTTTTTTTTCAATAGCACAGAACGCACGAGCAGTGACCAAATTCAATTATTTTTTTCCCGTCGAGCTTACACTTAACGCCGCAGCTTTGCGAGAGAATAAAGCGATGAAGAACAAATATATACAAAAAGAGAGAGAGAGAAATACGAATGAGCTCCGTGGGGCTCAGGAGTAAAGACGCACCGATGAAGTCTTCACGATTCGACGGGCTCGCTGCGCCGCTCTGCAAAGCTATTTCTTGGCTACTTTTCTTTTTTTAGCTTCTTATTTTCTTTCTGCAAGTAAATCAGCAGCCGAAGACGTCTACTGACTATCTCAAGAAAAAAAAAAAGAAGAAAGATATAAAAAAAAAATAAGAAAGGAAACTTTTAGTCAGCGTCGACGTGGACGGCGATGAGTTTGCGCTTGAAGCACTCGACGGAGATTCTAACGTATCTACTAGGCAGAAAAGAACACACACGCACAAAGCGGAAAATAATAATTGGTGCTGCGGAAGGCACACAAAAGAGAAGGACAAAGGTATGTCGACAGTTCCAATTTTAAAAAAAAGTACAGAAAAAATACACAAATAAAGAGAAAGAAGGAAGAAGGGAAAAAAAAGCAATATTTGTGAACGCACACACACACTAAATTTATAAAGAGAGGAGTAATAGGCTGATATATCAGAGAGCAAAAACAAAAAAAAAATTGAGAGAGAGGAACAAAGAAAAGGAGGAAACACAAAGCACACACACAAAAAATAATAGTAAGCGAGAAGGGGGAGGGGCAAACAAGATAAGCAAACGGGTGGAACAACAAACCGTACCACGAACAGAGAGCAATCAAAAAAAAAAGAACTTTTTTGTTTTCTTTTTTTTTTTTAATTGCGTTTGTGAATAAACTGTTACTTGAACTTCTTTGACTTTATGTTCTTGTTGTTGTTGTTGTTGTTTTTTCTTATTTTTGTCTTCAGTGTACAAAATAAAAAAAAAATAAAAAAAAGCCGGGGTCCTCTTCTTTTTATACAAACGCACCTGTTCGGAAACTGGAGGGGCGGGGGACGCAACCGCTTTCGATTTCAGCTGGGTCGAAGCAGATGCAGCGATGCGGAGAACGAAGACGATGGAGGAATGCTAAAAAAAACAAAAATAAATAATTAAAAGAATGTTTATACGCAACTCCAAACTGGACAAAAAGGCACGTATAGGAGGAGTGTACGTTAAAGGAAAAGTAAGAGAGAGAGAGAGGGTGGGTGGTCGCACACCGAGACAGCGGGAATAGCAATTAGAGCCGTCAACGATGAAGCCCACACTCCGAATACAAAAACAAAACGCGGAAAAAGTACGACGGGTAAAAAGGAAAAAATAATAATAACAAAGAGGACGTTTGCAAGCGGTCACGGAAGACACAACAATCAAAAGCCTACGAGCCAGATAAAATGGAAAAAGAAAACCAAACGAAGGAAAACAAAGTCAAGGCAAGATGTTTTCCCTATTTTTTTCTTTTTTTCTTTTTTTTATAGAAAGAATAGAGCTATTAACCTATGTACAGCGAGAGTATTAACAAAGAGGGAGAAATAGAGAATCTTAACGTAAAGAAAGTGAAAACAGAAAAGAGGTGACAGATGACAACGTCTTTTGTACGAAATATTTATGTTGTATATAGAGATAAAGGAATAGCAATACACTTAATTCTTTCGTGTTTTGTTTTACAATTTTTTTTTCCCCATAGGTTTCGTACATGTGAAGATCGCAATTCAGCAATTTAAAAAAAATATATATATAGGTATGAGAACAATTGTTGAACAGTTTATTTTCGCATGCACACACACACACGCACACACACACAACCATGTGTTTGAATACGCGTTTTAACCACAGATCAGAGAAAGAGGGAGGAAGAGAGAAAAAGAAACAAGTTGAAAAGAGAGAGAGAGAGAGAGACGAAGATATGCCATCAAACGCAATTTGCACGCCAAAGAGAGAATAGACAACAACAACAAAAAAGAGCAGAAGTGCATTTTTATTGTTGTTTTGTTGTTTTTGTTCACTAAGGCGATAGACATGCAATTGAGAGAAAGAGAGAGAACACAGCTATTCTTAACGGCAAGCAGCACACACACACAAAAGTGCAAGAAAGAAAAAATGACGGCTGTTTCACCGTGCAGCAAGTATTTTGGTGTTGCAGTTGTTGCTGCGCTGTGTAAGCCGTTAACGTTGCGGAGGTGTTGCCGAGATCCTGTACAGGGGTGGACACGACATGCGAGGCCGCGGTGTTGGTGATAAGACGTTGGAGCGACACCCTGACTAATGCCGCGTGACAGAACTTGTTGAGCACGGCCTACGTACAGGGAAAGGAATGAGTGTGCGTGTGTGTGTGGAGCGAATGCCGTGCTCGTCATCACAATACACACTTCTTCAGGTGCGTTCGTTGTCCCCTCAATACATTATATGTGGCGGTGATAATCCACTTCTGTGTATGTTTGTGTATGTGTGTCTTATTATCGGTTTTTCTTTTCTTTAGGGGGATAAGGAAGTAAACACAATCCAGGCGGGAACCTTAAAAAAAAAAAAAAACGACAAGGAAAATCTCTTGGAAGGTCATATAATAGATAAAAACACGTAAAACAGGAGTCTTATTGATTATTGCTCTCTCACTCTCTTACAAGCTCATACATGAAGAAGTTTTCCACAACGCTAAAGAGCGCTATATTTCAAGAAAAAAAACCGATGAATGAAGCCATATACAATTGTTATTATTGTTGTTGCTTTTTTTTTTTTTGTACATGCATTTCACCAAGAGAGAGGGAAGTGTCCTGGGTGCAGTTTGGATTAGAATAGGTAGTACGTACATGTGACATTAATGTCAGTTCTATCCGCCACAAAGAAAAAAAAATTAAAAGGGAAAAACAAAGTGTGTATAGAACTACCTTGTACAAAAGGAGAAGAAAAAAAAAGAAAGCAATAAAATAGCCAATCATGAGAAGCGCGTTTTTTTGTTTTAATCGATTGCAACAGAAGAAAAACGGTTGGAGGAAAATAAAAAAAAATTACTTGCATTTTTTTGTGGGGGGGGGGGGGGGGAGGGTGTTTAGTTTCGTGGGAACACGCGTCGCCGCTCCCTTGGTGATGCATCGCGTTCTCCATGGCGAGCTGCAACATTTTTTTTTTTTCCAATCCCACCACGTTTACTACTCTATTCGTCTCTCTCCTTTTTTCTAGCAGAGAGAGAGACAGCTCAGGCAGAAACAGTGCCCCAGATCCACGCAACGCACAGGATGCACGCGCATGAGGTCAAATGCCTCCTTCTCCGTATCACTCCCAAGATATATAAACGCTGGTTTCATATTACAAAAAAAAACTCATGAGAGGCCTGTTGGCTTGGCTCTAAGGTAGGCAGATAGAGAGAACGGAGGGCACCCTGGGAGAGCCCACGCGTTACCGGCATCTCCTCGCCAGCTGGCAAACCAATTTTTTTTTCTATCTCTCTCTCTCTCTCTCTCCCGCCTTCCATGCGCCATTCCCCGTAGCATTGTGAGAAATTTAGTTTGGGGGCCCTTGGTGCATCTCTGCCACCCCCTTCCACAACGCTCTTCGCCTATACTCTTCTACATCGGATAAGAGCCTGGCACAGGCGACAGAGAGATGTACTGCACACCCGGTGGCGGCGGCGCGGACGAGAACATCAGCGGCGACAGCATGTGCCCCGCTGGCCCGAAGGACGCGTCCGAGACACCCGCGTACACGCCAAACGGCGGCGCAGCAGCAGAAAAAGCGCTATGGGCGGTAGGGGCAGCAGGGGGCAGGTACATCGGCCCACCCACGCCGTACGGTGACGGAGCAGCGTACACGAACGTGTGTGGCTGCATCGCCATCGGAGTCGAGGCGCCGCTGTACAGAGGCTGGTTGACCGCGCAGGTGTAGTACACGCCTTGCGTGAGTGGCATCGGCTCCGCGATGGGCGCCAGGCCGTGCGCAGAGGCGCCGAAAGGGGGCCCAACGCACATGGGCGTGGACCCCGGCGTACAGGCCGCGCTGAAGGCGGTGTTGAGAGGCGGAGACATCTCGGGCCTGGGGTGCGTGTGTGCGGGCATCGTCCGCTCCAGCGCGACCGATGAGGCGGAGGCGATCGTGCGTCGCTTCGCCACCGTTGGCGTGGCGTGTGTGTCGGCCAGCCGGGCCTGGAGGTACCGTCCGTTCAGATAACTTCCACTCAGGCCTTTAATGCACGCCGTCGCACTCGCCTCGGTGTAGTACAGGACAAAGCCGTAGCCCTTCGTTGGGTTCGACGGCCCCTCCACGCACAGCTTCGACGCCTCCACGGGGCCAAAGCGCAGACACAGCTCGCGAAACTCACTCGATTGCATGTAGGAGGGCAAACCAGAGATGTACACGTTGCGCTGTACAATTGAGCTGCTTCGCTGCGGATCCTCCTTGGCGCCGACGGCCGTAGCAGCAACGGCAGCCGAGGTCGGCGCGCTGCCTGCGTGTGGCGCGGCGCTGGAGAAGGGGGCGGTGGGCACCGGCAGCAGCGGCGCAAATCCAACGGAGACATTGTGGTGACTGCTGTAGTTGTTGTTGTTGTTGTTGTTGTTGTTGTGATTGCTGATGGTGACGTTGTTGACATTGTTGACGTTGCTGCTCTGCGAGGTGACGGTGGCGGTCAGATCCAGCTGGGAGCAGAGCGAGCCCGTCTCGCTGAGGAGGTTCATCGGTGAGCTCTCGGCGCTGAGCGTTGCGTTTTTGCCGGTGGTGCTGTTGTGGCTGTCGAGGAGTGCGTTGCTGCTGTGCGCTCCCGGAAGCTTCGTCTGGCCGCTGTAGGCGCTCCACACGTCCGCGCCAGTGCTGGTGATCATACGACTGAGCGGGCGGCGGTCACCGTTCTCCAGTGACGCTGGCGAAATCCAAAGTGGGGCTCTGTCACGTCGCGTGGAACGGCTAACAACAGAAGGGATGTCTCTTTTCTCTTTGTGTTATTGTTTAGCTATAAATGAGCACAAAGGGGAAACAAGATGCGCGCTGTCAACGACTGAATGTATACGTACACCAAAGAAAACGAAGATGGAGAGTAACAGTGCAAACCAAAAAAAAAAATAATAGTAATAATAATAATCAAAACAAAAGGTGTAATTCGTCTGTGTATGCGAGTTTCGTTTCTGTACGCCACGTGGAGTACTAAAATTAAAAGAAAAATTAGAAAAGAAAAGAAAATTAAGAAGAAAAGAGAGGCTTTAAAAAAAAAAAAAATGTTTGAAAGGCACAATATGATCAACACAACCCCAGTGTATCGCCAGCTTTCTGCAGAGTGAAAAAAAAAAAGATGAAAAAGCAGAGCAGCAGCGATAACAAAGAATACCTTTTCTCTTTGTTTACTGTTGTTATTATTATTATTGTTGATTTAAATAGAACGGGAGAAAGAGGGAGGGAAACAACTCTAAATAACAATTATAATAAAGATCTGCAGAAATGCAGAGAGATACACGCAGTGTGGGCGAGCACCGAAGCACAGTTTTTAAAAAAAAAGGATTTTTGTCGAGACAATTGCGTTGTCGCGTGAGGCTATCGTCTATTCACCCAGCCAAGTGTAGAAACTAATCGTACCAAGTCAAGCAAAAGAATTGAAAACAAAAAAAAATAGACAAGGCGGGAAATAGAAAGATATAAGAGGAAGCCCGGATTGGACTAAAACTAACAGCAGAAGAAAAAAAAAAGAAGCCAACGGGATAGAACTCAGAGAGTGAACGTAATTAACAAAGGAGAGAGAAAGAGCAAGCGCTCACTGCTACCAAATAAAATAAAAACCCACCTTATTGAGTTAAGTTTATATATATTTATATATCGCTGAAAGTCAGAGAGAGAAACAAAGGTCCGGTCGAACACCCTTCAACGGGGGGTTTGCGACTCTGCGAGAGTATATGTAGCAGATATAAGTTATAGCTATACTCCAAAGCACTTCAAGCATAAAAACAAAAACAAAACAGAGTAAAATTAAAACAATTGCCGTAACCTTACAGAGCAACTTCTTGAAAGAAAAAAAGAAAAAAAGGAGAGAGTGGTAAAGAAAAAGAACGGTTCAATATGAAAGGCAAATTAGTCGGAGGAACACGGAAGCCTGCAAAATCAAAAAGAAAAACAAAATTCAAGCACCGTGGAATTCTGC
Organism: Crithidia brevicula; assembly: GCA_030849845.1. Taxonomy (NCBI): domain Eukaryota; phylum Euglenozoa; class Kinetoplastea; order Trypanosomatida; family Trypanosomatidae; genus Crithidia; species Crithidia brevicula. The sequence goes on along the minus strand of JASAOD010002010.1, from coordinate 71,118 downwards.
TTCGTAGTTGAACGGGGAGGGGAACCGACGTTGGAAAAATAAAATGATGATGAGAAAAAGAGAAGGACAAACGCAGTGAATTTGTGAGAGACAAAAAAACAAAAAAATGGACTGTTTTGATCTCAAACCGAGCCAAAGAGAAACACACACACACAAGAAAAAAAAAAAGAGAGGAGGGACAGGTTACGCAGCGAACAGAATAACACTCATACAGAGTTTGATGGGTGAGAGGCAGCAATTCTTAAAGAAAAGAGAAGGCCAGATGAGTCGTCGATCTTTCTTTTAGAGTCTCTTTCTTTTATTTTTTTTTTTTGAGTTGTGTTGAGCAGAAAAACTTGAGAGCGGCTAGAGTGCAGTGGTGTAAAGAGAAGAGATATTTAAAGAAAAAAAAGCCGACTAGTAAACGGCGTTTATGTATAAATATATATCTGTTGAGTTCAACGGTGAGTTAAAACAAAAAAAAATGAAGTGAGTTTAAGATGCCAAATGTTTTTTTTTCCTTTCTTTCTTTCTTCTTATAGGACAGAACTAGTAGAAAGAACTTTTCTTCTGTGAAATACAATAAATAAAGACGGAACACACACAAAAAAAGAAAAGTAAGTGTCACAACAAGACTCTTCTAATTATTATTTTTCTTCTTTTCCTTTCCCTGCTTTGTTTCTTGTATGTTTGGATGATCTTGTTGGCAACAGAAAGGAAAGTGGGAAAGGACTAGGTTAATAGAGGGGGGAAATAATAAGAAATAGTACACAAAATAAAAAGAGATGAAAAAGAGATCCGTCGTCTTAGTCACAGAGCAGAGAGAAAAACAACGAAACAGAAAAAAAAAAGGTTAAGAGCTCTCAGAAAACACCAGGATTGTAGGAGAAAAAAAGTAATTGACTGTTGTTGTTTTTTATTTCTATTTCAAAATTTCTTCTTTGGTCCCAGTCTTTTTTCTGTGTTAATTATTTTTTTTTTTTAAGTTTCGTTGATACTTTTTCTTCTTAATTCAACACCTCGGCAAAAGAAAATATACAGAGAGATGAGTTGGGTAGTACAAACTAAATGGGAGAGGGAAAAAGAACTGCACAGAAAACAAAAAAAATATATATATATGAATATAATGCAAGAAATTAAACAAGAGAGCAGCTTCGATTCTTAACTTTTCAATCTTTCTTTTATAAACAAGATGAAAGGTGGGAAATCAACTGGCTGTGCCTCTGTTCTATTTTACTTTTTTGTTGTTGTTGTTTTATTTTTCTCCTCTCTTCTCTGCGAAATGAAGGACCAACACAACTGCGAGGCACACACACGATATATATATTTATATATTATTTATTGTGAATTGCGTTGTCTGTGTGTGTGTGTAGCGTCTTTTCCGTTTTTTTTTTTTTTTTAAACGCTGACTATCTTTCACAACAACAACAACAACAAAAAAGGAAAGAAAGAGCCCCCCAGTGCTACACAAAGGCTCGGTACTCAGTGACGGAACAGAGAGAGAGAGAGTGAGAGGGAGGGAGGGGCGATAAAAAAAAAAGAAAAAACGTAGTCACGTGCCGGAAAAAAGACAACTAACGCGCACGGCGTTGTCGAAAATCTGTTTTCTTTTACCTCTTCTTCGCTTTATATATAGATCTGACTGAACTGTCTGCACCTCAATGAGTATTCTGCCTTTCTATCTTGTCCTCCTTTATTTTTCTTTTTCTTTTTCGTTCGCGATGAGATGTGGGACTGTTTTGACAGTGTACACGCGGCGTGTGGAGACACAATAAAAAAAAACTAGAAGATCGAAATTGCTTGCAGAGGGAGCGAAAGAGCGAGAGAGAACGCAACTCAAGAGAGAAGGAAAGTGTGCTGTTTGCTGTACGAGGTCGGAGACAGAGATGTGTTCTCAACAACCGCGATCGAGTAGACAGAACACGAAAGAGAGAGAGGGAGAGGGAGTGGGAGTAGCTGATGAAGAAAGTCTTTTATATATCCTTATGAGCTGTGTGGAGCGCATAACAGAAGGTCGAAGGAATGCGTGTGCATGCGGTGAGAGAGAGAGAAGAGACGGACAGAGGAGAGAGAGAGAAAGGATAAGGCAGCTCGCAGCTTGTGAGACACGCAAGGAAAGCGAATTATAAAACTAGCGCACACACACACACACGTTGAGGGAAAAAGGGGGAGTGATTCCATCCTAACACCCCCATCCTTCTTTGGGCTTCCTTCTCTCACTTCATAAATCTTAATATGGATTGCTGAAACTGCATGTGACATAATACTTTAACCGAGTCTTTTCTTTTAGAATTTTTAAAAAGGTGCCTTCGTGTCATCTCACCTTTGTTCCTCCACCTAGTACTGCACCTTGCAAGCATCGCCGAAGAGCTCGTGGAGAAGTGCCTCCCACACATGACGCATCTGCACCGTGTCCAGTTGTCGACGGCGGTGAGGGAAGGATTCTACAAGCGACGTTGACACCGCGTGCGCAGCTTCAGACGACGTATCCGCCACATCTGTGTCGCTGTCGCCGCTGTCGATGTGCCTCTCAAGCAAACCGCCCACCTCGGCTGCCTCCTCGGCAGCCCCACTCGCAGTGCTTTCCCCCTCCCCGTACCGCTGCTGCTGCTGCTGCTGTACTTCCGTCTCCTCCCATCGCTGCTCGCCGTCCTCTCCTTGCGAGACGTCCACGGCGCAGTTGTACAGACGAGGAAAGAGCCGCTTCAGCGAGGTGGCGAGTGGCGTGTCCTCCACAGCGAGGACGTGCAGGTGAGGCAAGCTGAGCACGCCACTGCTGGAACCGCGGGCCGTCCGTGTCTGGGCGCTCTGAGCAAGAAGAAGACAGGCCGTCATACTCGTAGAGGACACACGCGGGTGTAAAGTCGTACGATGCTGCTTCCGGTGCCGAGCACGCTGGTGTGGCAAACAGCGATGCATTGTCATGGACGGCTGCACACGGGAGTCGAGGACGGCGGACGGAGTCAACAGCAACGTTGTCAGTACCGGTGCAGCCTTCATCACGGGGCCCTGCGTTAGGATGTCCTCCCACTGTGCACTGCCCGTCAGAGATGGCGAAGTGCCGGCGGTTGAGGTCGAAGACGTTGCCGGCGTGCTGTGCACGTACTCGAAAAGCGTCGTCAGAGAGACGGAGGTGCGGGAGAGATCGAGGGTGTGCAGCGACACACGATGGCACCGCAGCACCGCACAGAGCGCCTCCGCCTCCGTCCAGCCAGCAGTTGCATCCGCTCCTCGCCCACCGCCACTAGCACTACCGACATTACCACCACCACCACCGCCAGCAGCAGCAGCAGCAACAGCAGTACTCGCCAGAGGATTTAATCTGTCGCTACCTGCCCTCTCCGCTTCCACTGTACCACGTGCTGGTCCATCTCGTGGAAGAGGCGGGTGAGGCGCATGCGCGTGCAGCGTCATGGCCACCGCCGGGGGCACCTCCCCTCTCAGTGCCTCGGGCGCGTACGGCGGACACAAAAAAGCAGCGCCACGCAAGGAGAGCTCCACCAAGCCGATCCCTGTGCAGCTCTCCCCTCTGTGCTGCTGCGGCATGCCGTAACCAGCGGCGAGACCGCCAGCTGTGATGTTGCCGTGTCCGAGGCGAAGTTGGCGTACGCCGGAGAGCGTCAGCACGGCGTAGCGCACGACGCCGCCCATGTCCGCCGCGAAGAACGCATCCGCACCCACGCCAGGAGAGAGCGGAGAAGTTCCACGTGCAGCACCAGCGACATCATCCTCCGCGCCAGCAGGCCCGGTTGGAGGAGAAGAGAAGCTTCGGCGAGGCTTCTCGCTGTTGTTCAGGGGCGAAAAGGAGGACCACTGCGCTGCCATGTCAAACCTGGCGCCGTAGCTGGTGTTGAAGCTTTCGTCCCCGCCATGGTGGGCACCGCCGACCGTACCCCAATGCGCGACATCTACGCAGATGGTGTAGCCCGATCCATGCGCCACGCGGCGCACTGCACTCGAGCCACAGCGCCGTGCTGCGGCGTCGCGCGTGTCCTCTGTTGGTGCGTGAGGCATTAGCACGCCTGGGTGGTCATGTAGGTGCTGCCGCCACGCGGCTTGCGTGCGCAAGTGGACGTCAAAGCGGCAGTCGTCGAGAATGGCCGGATGCGGACGCAAGCGCAACGCGGGAAGGTCGGGTTCGCACACTTCAGTACCAAAAGCAATTTCGTTGGCCAAGGTTGGGGCAGCATCAGCAGCAGCAACAGTAGCAGCAGCAGTAGATGGAGAAGAAGAAAGAGCACGTTGCACCTGCTCTCGCTTTACATTGACAGCGCAAGGGACCTCATCTGCTCTACGCGGTCTGTCCGCCGACACGTGCCCCGCACTCTTTACTTTCTCGTCCAGAGCGTTGTAGGCCCAAGTTTGCGGTGGCGCCTCACTTAGCGCATGCAGACTGGACAGCGGGGTGCCAGACAGATTCAGCTGATGCAGGTGCAACGGCGAAGGAAACTGCACAACGTAGGAACTACCATCGACGTGGTTCTCCAAGGGCACGTGTCGAGGGCACAGTACGTGCGCCGACAAGCCCTCCTCACGAAGAGGTGTGAAGCTGACGTCAAGCGTGCGAAGATGAGGGCACAGGGTCAGCAAGCACGCGAGACGGGTCACGGCGGTGTGCATTAAGTGCAGGGTCTCCAGCCGTGGCATGTGGGCCACCGTTGGCCGCCCCGTACACCACGGAGACGCCGACCAACGACCGGAGCCGCAGGGCGGTGAGCCACACCGTTGCGCAGCCGCTGCGCTCGACGTGTGGGTTGGGCGTGGGTACCGCGTGACGGCAGCGCACAGGACGGCGTCACCGGCATGGCAGCTCAGCGCACGCTCCGTCAGCTGCGGGTTGTTCGATACATCGAGAACTCGCAGCCGCGGAAAGGACTGCCCGTCGGTACCGGGCTGAACCAATGCGCCATCGCGGCCTGCACGGACGACGCCCAGGGAGAAGAGATTCAAACCCGAGGCAGCACCGTCACCCTCCTCCTCAGCTTCCATCGCACCAGCATCATAAACACCATCGTCCTCCCCGTCGTCTTCAACCACGTCCTCAACGCGGTCGCATAGACACTCACACTGCGTCAGAAAGAGCTCCTCCAGCGACGCCATCCACTGGACGAAGCGCAGGCCTCGCCGTGAAACGCGCGTGCCGGACAGATTCAACACTCTCAGCGAATGGAGCGCCCGCAGCGACGCCACGCTGTCCACTGGGGTGGAGGAGAGCCGGAGGACTTGCAGCTGGGGCGTGTGCAGGGGCAGACGCATGCGGGTCAAAGCAGCAGTGGTGACGCGTGTCTTGGACAGCTCAAGGTGCGTGAGAATATTCAACGAGAGCGCCGGTGACAAGGGCAGGGAGCGCGCGTGAGGAGAATGGGCGGCGACAGATGGAAAGACGCCTTGCAACGCGTCCACGAAGGCCAGGGAATCCATGTGTGTCAGCGAGAGCATTGAATAGTCCACTTCACTGACAGTGTGAGAGCGGCCACCGCCTTCTTGAGCGGAGTCCTTAAACGCGGTCGACGAGGCATCGCCATGGGCATGGCAGGGTGCAACTCCATCCACACCTGCAGGAGTTGTGACGAGACCTCGAAGCCCCGACGCGTTCACGTAGGGCCACCCCATCACCGACAATCCCATCGTTCGCGGAGAAGAGCGCCGGCAAGTTAGGTTTCCTTCAACGCATCCCGCATCTTCGTGAGCACGCTTGCTTTCCAGCAGCGACGACGTCTGCTCGCATCGAAGTGCCGGCGCCTGCGGCAACGACTTTGGCGGTGCCTCCAACAAAGGGAGAACCTGGAAAGGGTAGGCGCGCAGCACCACCCGGCGCAGCTCCCTCAGGCGCCATAGACCATCTATGGTGTACAAGGGCACCGTGCAGGTCTGGGCAGCAGCAGCGGCCCCCAATGTGAGAGAGATCTCTCGCGGACGCACCATCTGCCGGTACTGGCGGGCAACGGCCAAGGCACCCGCACGTCCGGACGGGGCGGCTGCGCTGCCTTTTTTAACCCCCGCTGCCGAGGAGGCGTGCGTGAAGCTGGGAGGCCCCTCCATGTCCAGCACCTGCACCCGTGGGAAGAGGCACCACAACCACCGTGCGTCCCACACATCCCCACGCGCGTCCGCCACATCGTCGGTGTTGTCTTCGCCGTCCTCGTCGTCGTTTGCAGCAGTCGCGTGCTGTGTCGTCGTGCGCTGGCTAAACTGATGGCGATGCGGTTGCGTGGTGGGATGCAGCGGCCGCTCCGCAACAAGCTCCGGCCCAAGAGGCAGGCGCAGGTAGGTGACGTCGACGCAGTGAAGAAGCTGAAAGGACTGGCGATGGGCAATCTCACCAAGGAAGCGCTCCTCGTGTGGGTCGTAGGAAAAGGCAGGAGAACTTGAAGCAGCAGCAGCAGTAGGAGTCGTCACGGTGCCTCCCTGCAACCTTGTGGCACCTACACCACGAGCAGTGGGTTCCTCGGAGGCATCGACGAGGTTTGACTGGGTTGTCTGCTGATGGGTGCTGCCGCCACCATCATCGTCGCCGTCATCGCCCATGTCAGAAAATAAGGGCTGCACATCCACCACCTCTTCCTCCTCTTCTTCTTCTTCCGCCTCTGCTTCACTGCCTTCTTGGTTTATTTGCCGCTGCTCAGAACTCCCAGCAGCGCCTTCCGGCACATTTGACTCGGCTGGAGTGTCCGCACTGTCATGTCCGCCCTCCCTCTGCGCTCTGGCGCGCGCGGCCTCGCTGGCACGTACGGCGTCGCGGTGCAGCTTGTGCTCCACCGCCAGCACCACCGTTCCGTGAAGGAAGAGGGAGCAGGGTGGTGGCAGCGGCAGCGGCGGGAGGGCCGAGCGCTGCCCATCAGCACACGCGCAAGCGGCCTTGTCGTTCCTGTTCTGGTCCAGCCGAGAAGCATCGTTGGGTGTGGACTGTATCGGTGGGTGGATACGCACACATGGCCGAAAAAAGGGAAACCAGTGCTGGTGGAGAAGCGCGCTTGCATCCACGGTGGAGGTGCCACTCCAGAATGTCACGTCTCCCGACACAATCAGGCTGCACGCATTGGTCACCAACCACGTGTGCTCCGTCCTGCGCGCGCCATGACGCGGCGGGGCGGCCATGCCCTGATGCTCGCGTGTGTGACGCAGCGCTGTCTGAAGCGAGCTGAGCTGCTGCCGTGAGTGGTAGCGCCGAAGCGAATGCTGTGCACACTCGTTCACGCAATGGGCCACGGAAAGCGGCTCCCCGTTGTCATCCCACTTAGCTGTCTGTGTTTGGGAGATCACTGCAGGGGCGTACATCAAGGCAGGCTCGTGGGAGTTGACGTTCAGTGCGAGCAGTGAGGCTGGTCCCATCGCAGACGCCGTGCGCCGCAGGATCCACCACGTCGAGTGCGCCATGCGGCTCTCCGGATAGCCGCAGATGGCGAAGAGCTGCGTGTACACCACATACAGACGCGCAGGACCAGCAGGCTGCCACACACGCTTCGCGCTTGTGCTTCCACATTCACCACGCTCTGGTGTTTCCATTTCCAGCGTGTGCCGCAGCAGCGTGCGCGCGGCGTGTTGCCAGCCGTGCTGCGCTGCGAGGGTGCAGAACCCCAAGAAGCTTCCCGGCACGCCCCGCACAAAGGACAAGAGGCGGCGATTGGATGTCAGTTGGGGCGGCACCAACGCCTGCACACCGGAGTGCCGCGCAATAAATCGATCTCCACTGTCGATGGGGACGACTGATAAAGAAGCAGAGGAGGAGGATGTGCTGCCCTGCGTCCGTCCACCGCGCTGTTCGCGCTGGCGCTCGCGCTCTTGCTGCTGGGCGAGAAGCAACGCCTCCTCTGCTACCCAGCAAAGCACGGCTTCTGTGTCTTGGCCGTCTGTCGCGCCGCGGTCTTCTCTCTCCCCCTCGTCTTTTTGCGCTGTCGCATCGTCGGTTGCGGACGGCACCGCTGCCTCACACCTGCTGGTGTGGTGTGTGCTTCCCTGTCGGTGACAAGGCGTTCTGGTGTAGGCGAACACCCTCTCCACACCATCCGGAGCGAGGGGGTCGGTGGAAGCGATACTGGCCACGTCTTTGTGTATCGTGCCTGGGCAAGAAGGGACGCGGCACCGCACAAGGCAGTGCGTCGTCGTGTGCGCCAACCACCACGTCCCACCCAGCGAGTACGGCATGTGATCCTCACAGTAGACACGCACCGCCGGAGCCGTGGCGACCAGTGCGAGGGGTGGGGACACGACGGACTGATTGTGCAGCACCCCAAACGGGGAGTAGGGCAGCACCTCCTTTACGAGGAGGTTCAGTATGTGTGCGTTGCCGCGTGGCGCTGTGTACGGGGCAGCATTTGCACACGTCTTTCCTGACGAAGAGAAGGAAGACGAAGAGCTCTCCTCTGTTTCTCCCGCCCCACAGTCCTCCATGCTGGTAACTAACCTGTTCATGCCTGTGTGTGCGTGTGTGTTTACTTGCCTTTTAGTATAGGTAATTAGTACTATTTTTAACCTGAAAGACAGAAGAAGCAAGAGGCTCGTTAAGTTCAATGGGAGCTTGAGGGCAACGGCGGGAGGGTTGCTTGTTGTAAAGCCGACGCAGCCACTGTTTCACTGGAGACGCAGCCTGAAGTTGACGTCAACAAAGGGAAAAATAGAAGATTTAAAAAAAAAACCCTTTTATATAGTTCAGACAAACAAGAATAACGTTGAGAAAGCTCTCAAAAATAAAAAACCCGCTCCTAAAGGTTCAAACCCTCAAAAAAAGAAGTAACAAACAAACAAAAAGTTATGGTGCGATCTTTCTTTTTTATTTTTTTGCACAGCTGGGCAAAATACAATTGGAGTGAGGAAAGTGATTATAAAGAGAAACGATAGAGCAGAGTGAAGGTTGGTTGGCGGAAGGTGGCCGGGGTGGATTTGTGGAGAGAAGTAAAAGAAGGGAAAGAGGGAAGAGACGACGAGAAAAACTGAGTGGCGCTGTCAACTTCGATAGATTTGGCACCGCATGAAAACAAAAGTAGAAAAAAGCTAGGAGGATTGAAATTCGCTTTGATGTGTGCAGCGCAGTTGTTGTTCAGCGTCGCGGTTTCCTTTTTTTTTTTAGTCTCGACGTACCGATTTGATTGATACGTCACAGCGATTGTGAAGTTGCGCCGGGTGTAGTACTTTTTATTGTCTTTTGATTAGACGATCTCTCAAAAGTGCTGTTTATATATATATATATTATTATTACGACCCAAATAGAGTTTAGTGGATTTGTGTTTTCTTTTTTTTTCCTGTGGTATTGCTTTTCTTTTTGTTGTGGCAATGACGGCGCTCTTAGTGATGTAAAGGGAGGGGAAGATTGTGTATGTATGTGAAGAGAATGAAATGATGGAAAGGCTTCGATGTAGCAATCTGCAGAGAAGAAAAGCGACCTGGGACTCGCCAACCGATAATGATTAGGTCGCACACGTGTACTTCGAACACCGATGCTTTAAAACCCTCAGACGATACGTAGACACAGTTGCGTTTGCTTCCGCACCACAGCACCAAAGTCCACAGAAAAAAACAAAAGAAAAAAAAGGACGAGAGGAGAAGAGAAGAGAAGGCGTAGAAAGCAGGACTCGCGGAGACCATGCGAGACCCTCAAATCACGTAGGCATGGTCTTGGACTCAGTGATTTCGCTATTACACAAAAAAACATGCACCTTTTTTCCCCCACTCGCTAATTGTGTACACTGCAGAGAGCACCAGTGTACTGCACCGAGCCCGAAGTTCAACTACGACCCGCAGGGCCAAAGCGAATTTATAATCAGAAAAGGCGAGCACCCTTGCAGAAAAAAAAAAAAGAGGAGCTATTATTATATACTAATTTTCTTTTCCCTTCACAGTTCATCGACTACGCAAGACAGGCTTAACGACCAAAACTGCCGTTGCTACTAGCATAATGCAACAACAGAATATTAACTCCCAAGTCTCAAAGGCTTAACCTTTGGGTAAATAATAATAATAATAACAATAATAATAACAGAAACACACAAAGGCAACTACTTGCTGTCGCCCAAACTCTTCGCCGCTGCCTCCTGCTTCAGCTTCATCAGCTGCGCCTCCTTCCTCCTCAAGCGCTCCTTCATGGCCAGGTGCTCTGTCTCGTAGCGCTGCCGCAACTCACGCTCCGTCTGCAGCTGAGCCCGCATCGCACGCATCCCTGGCGCCTCCGCCCCCTCTGTAAAGCGCAATGCGGACCGCGCATTCACACCGCTCCCGGTGCCGTAGTTCACGGATCCCTGCAGCTCCATCATCGCTGCCGAGTCCTCCGGTGCCACCGTCTCCGCCTTGGCAGAGTGTGGCAATGTCTGCCCACTGCGCTCACTCAGCGCACCACCGCCACCGAAGCCTCCGATGCTGCCATGACCGCTCCGATGAGAGGCACCGACGCCGGTGACGGCAACGCTGCGCGAAGTCAGCTCCAGCTGCTGCAAGATGGCCTTCATCCGCATCGCGTCGCTCTGCCACTCCTTGAGATGCGCGCTGATGGTCTCCCGGGCAACGGTGAGCTCCTTCATGGCCACCCGCGCCGCCGCATCAACAGCCTCGCCAGCGGCACCACCGCCGTTGTCATTCGCCGCGCTGCTCTCGTCGTCGTCGGCGTCGTCGCCCAGCGCGGTAGCCTGCTCGTCCTCCTCACGTTCCCGCTGCTCCATCAGCGATACACAATTGTCCTCGGGGAAGAAGTTCAACCCACCGCGCTTGATGCAGGCGTTCACGTAGCTCTCCTGCCCCGTATAGTCAAAGGAATCCTTGCGGCGCAGGTGGTGCAAGTAGTAGAGGTACATCCACATGTTGTGCTCCTGCTTTATGTGATTGGCGAAGCCCAGTGCACTGCCCTTCTCAAGCGTGTCGGCGTCAAGGCCGCAGATGAAGCAGAAGCCGTGCATGTCCGTCTCCTTTTCCCGCTTCTCATCGCGCATCTGGCCAAAGGTGTCGATGATGATACCGAAGAGAATGTTCAGGAAGACGACGGTGACGAGGGCGTAGAAGAGCATGTCGTAGGCCAGACGGGCCAGCATTCGACTGTTGCCCCACGTCCAGGGCTGCATGACATCGCCAACGCCACCGCCGGCACGCAGGCCTTGGTCTAAGATATAGGCGAAGCACTGCAAGAGGGACTCACAGTTCGCACGTGACTTGATGGAAGCCGGACTTGAGTCGTCGCCGTCGGGGTCGTACTGATTCGCGAAGACCAAGAAGCCGATGATGCTGAAGAGATAGAGCATGATGACGCCCATTAAGGACGTCAGGAGCAGCTGGCGGCCGTTCATCGTGATGGCGGAGATGAAAGTCCGCAGTGTCGGGATACTGTACACCACCAGCATCAAGTTGAAGGCGGCAAAGTAATGTGAGACCGCACAGCTCAAGATGGCAAAAAAGAGCAGCGTGATGCGAAACTGCATGTCAAACCAGGACAGGAAGCTGTGCCAGCGCTCGCGCATTGTCAGATTTGCGTACACCTCGGCCAGGTCCACGTTGAGGCGTGCCCTGCCAGCCGCGAACCGTTGCTTCGTTTTGTAGGCGCCGTACAAGTGAATGGGGAAGAGCACCGTCATGTACACAATGCACATAAAGCTGCACACCACCACCTGAATGAAGCACAGCACCGACACTGCCCTGTCGCCGTAGAACTTGGCGTGCGACGTTCTCGCCGTTTCACTCCCCTCCATCAACATCAACATCGTGTTCACGGCGACTGCCAGTGCCATGGAGACCATGTCGTAGGCCGCCAACTCGTATGGAAAGAGCTTCGTGGCAACGTAATCGTTGTAGAACACCTTCACCGCCTGCACGGCACGCCGCAGCACACCAGGGCGGTCCCCGGCGGCCTCGTCGTAGTACGGAATCGCAAAACGTGTCCAGCGCGCGACTCGGTTGTGGAAGGCGTGGTTCCACTCCACGGCAAAGATAATTTCATCAGACATGTGAAGAAAGTCAGCGAGCTTGGTTGCGCGGCTGGTGCGATCGACGCTCCAGAGCAGCTCGTCTTTGCGCTCCTGTGTGAGACTCTTGCACAGCAGCGGAATGCGAAAGTACACCCGCTCCAGGCCATCCGCGCGTTTGACCTCGATGCTGCCCAGGTACTGCGAGACCGCCTCGGAGCTGCGCAGGAGCGTCTCCACGCCCTCCAACACACCCTCCAATCCCGCGTAGGGCTCGACGGACTTCAAGTAGATGAGCCAGTTGAACATGGCTGCCATGCGGTCGTCACTTTCAAACTGCTCCTCGTTGTGGTGGAGGAGGTGCACCGTCGCGGGATCAAAGGCGTGCTGCACCTCAATGGCCACACTGGTCAGCGGGATCTGCCGAAGCACGCGGCGGAACGCCTCGGCATCGCGGCAACCCTCCAAAACGGCGAGGAGGGTGTTGCTCAGCGACACGCGCAGCTGCGCCGCCTCCTCCTCGCCCAGGCGGTTCATCGCGTCGCTCTCCAGCCCTTCCCCTTGTGCCCGCGCTTGGGTAAGCTGGCCCTTCATCGGGATCTGCGCGCTTCCGCTCACCTTGCGCCGCAGCACCGCCAGCGCGCGAGGATCTCCGCCGGACTGCGTCTGGAGGTAGTCGACAATGTGGCGGATGACGCGGCACACGCCATAGTCTATGAGAGCCTCTTGGTTTAACCGGCACGGGCCTTGACACACCTCCGTCAACAGCTCAAACCCTTGTGAGAGCACGCGGTAGTTGCTCGGCGTCACGAACACGGAGATCTCCTCCATGAAGGACATGGTCTCGATGATCACGTTTGCGCTGTGTAGATTGTCATGCTGCGCACGTACGTAGTTCTGCAAGCCAGCGAAATGACCCTCGCAGAAGAGCTGAAGCAGGCGGAAGAGAGAGGTGATGAGCTTCAGTCGACGGCTGCCACGCACGCGGGCCCACCCGGACACCTGTGTCGCACTGCTCAGCGCTGAAAGCCACTTTCGATGGTCACCGTGGAGCGACGCCACGTACGACCTGGACGCTGTGAACACCTCCAGATTACTGTCGACCGCACTCGAGCTGCCACCACCGCCATGCCGGGGTGCGAGGGCGTTAATAATTTGAATGTTGGCCGCCGCCACAGAGCTCTTCGTCTCCTCCCCACGCATGCCACGCTTCATGAGGTAGTACTGATGCTCCGCGTTGATGTTCTCCACCCAGCTCAAGTTCTTCTGCAAGATGTCACGCACGTTGTGGAAGAAGCCCTCCTCACGCGTCAAGAAGTACTCGAGCAGTCGACTCTGTGCGTGGCGGTTGCCGCCCTCCAGAATGAGGACGCCGAGGCGGATGGCGTTGAGTGAGATGACGTCCTCCTCCAGCCCGCAAAGGGAGACGACGACGTTGAGCATGCCGGTGTCGTTGAAGGTCGTCTGTATGGCGTAGCCGAGGCTTCCAAATGCCACCGCAGTGTCAGGGTTCCACGCCGCCCCGCCACCTCTCTGCCCTTCGCCCTCGCCGTTGGCGAACGAAAAGACAGGCGAGGAGCCACGATTGGGCGAGCGTGCGAGTGGCGTGACGCCGCTCCCGTCGCGAAACCCGGTCGAACCCGCCGCGCCGAGCGCCTTCACCAAGTCCGGGTAGTGCAGGGCGATGTCCAGCGCATTTGAGAAGAGGTTGAGAACGCCGACGAAGGTGCGCGGGCGGAACAGGTGATCACGCATGGCCTCCAACACACACGAGATCGCGTCACGCATCGCCTCGTCGTGGGCACTGCGCAGAAGGTGCTGCACCGCGATCATCGACACACCGGAGGGGCAGCGGCGGACGGAAGGAATAATGGTGTCGCCGCGCAAGATGGCACGCAGCGAGGCCCGTGCGGCTGACACGCCGCGGCTGCTCGCCAGCACGCCGGGGAGAAGCAGGCCAATGTTGTTCAGCCCATTCGTGTCAGCCCCCTCCGGCTCCTGCCCGCAGTGGACGCTGTCCATGCTGCGAGACTCAGCGCCGCCCATGCCAGCGGCCTCCAACACCTCCTGCGAGTGCAGTTGCGCCTGGGAGACGGCCTCCTCGGCAAAGAGCAGCCGAAATGCGCCGATATCGTCGTCGGTGCTCGCCTGGCGCCGCCGCAGCGTGTTCAAGTACGCCGCCGCAGCAGCCGCTGGACTGGCATGTCGCTGCGCTTTGCCTGACCCAGCGAAGGAAGCCGCGAAGGAGGCAGCGGAGCTGAAGGGCGACGACGGAGCCACACCATCGTCCCTGCTGGTTGACTTCGCAGAGGAAGCCACGGTGGCCCCTGCCGCTGCTCCCGTGCGGGCCTCCTCCATGTCCACCAAGGTGCACTCCAGCTTCTGTTGCTGCTCCGACAGCCACGTGCGCATGCGATGCTTTGTCGTCTCGCACCGCTCCGCTAACTCCTCCAGGTGCACCGCCGTTGGGTCGTTGAGTTCGGCCAGGCGGCGGCAGAGGATGCCGAGAACGCGACGGAAGTTGACGACCTCCTCGACGGTTAGACGGAGAGCCGCGGAGTGGTGCATCAGCAGAGCTCCATAGCGCTCGGCCGCAGCAGCCAGCTCGTAAAACGACTTCCCAATCACCTCGCTCTGATAGCGATTGAAGCCCTCATTGCTGAAGCAGTTAATCAGGAACGCGGCTAGCGCTAAAGGGATCGTCGAGCACAGCAGCGTGCGGTACACACACACCCCATTTAGCCCGCGATTCACCACACGGGTGTCGCCGTCCTCTTCAATGGCGTCGCTCACCGTTTGCATGGCCACCGTGAGCAGCCGAATCACGCCCCAGATCTGCGTGTTGCCCATCCAACGAAGACAGCGGCGCCGGTTGTCGTCCTGGCTGTCGTTCTTCGCGATAAAGTAGAGCGCTACCAGAATGCGGATGTACGGGTTCAGCAGCTTCAGCGCCGCCACCGCGCTTGGCGTGGCGGACGTGTCCGCGGCGCGGCTGGCCACTCGCGCACTGCGGGAGCCGTCGACGAGGGCGGTTGGCAGCGTCTCTACGATCCGCCTTTGCAAGATAACGCTGCAGATGCTCTCCGCCGGCAGCATACTACGCGCGAGGGTAAGTACGCTGGTGTGCGAGCCGCAGATGCTGCACACGAGGTTCACCAGCGCGGAGGTGAAGACTACCTCCACCGGTGTTGGGTTGAGCCGGAAGCGGGCGAGGTTCATGAGGGTGCCGTGCTCGCGAAAGAGAATCATCATGCGTCGCCGCACCACCGGTGAGACGGAGCTTTTTGAAAAGACGTACTGACTTAGCATCTCCACCAGCTCAGGGTCGGGGAGTTTGGTGTAGAGCTCGTCGTTGATATGCGACGCCACCGCCTCCAACAGCTCCGGGGTCAAATAGTCCTCTACGTGCGGCTTCGAACGCAAGACACGGACGATGATGTGGAGGCACACCGTCGCCGATGCGTCGGCGGAGTCCAGTTTGTCCAAGAAGAGGTTCACGTACGGCTGCAGCAGCAGCGCATTGCTCTCTGAAAAGCTGAAGAAGTAAAAGAACTGGAGTACGGACTTGAAGACGGGGTCAGCAGAGGTGAGGTGGGAGAGCATCTGCAGCAGCGACTCGTGAATCTTCCAGTGCGCCATCATCTCCGCCCGGATGATCACGTTGACCGGGATTGTGCTCGTCTCTGACAGACCGAGGGCACGACGGCGGTTGCGAATGGTGTTGTTGTACACCAGCATGCGCACCGCACCAGAGGTTTTGGTCCAAAGAGCGGAGATGCGCTCCTTCTTGCGACGCAGCCGCATCGACGTGGAGAGCGCGGCCTCTTCCGCCGCGGCAGCAACCTTCGTCGACGCCGCCGCTGCCGCATCACTCGTGGCCTGACTCTTGGCCGTCTGTGCAACGCTGCCGTTGTTCGCCTCCTCGTCCTCGTCCTCCTCGTCTGCCTCCTCGCTTTCGCTCTCGCTCTCGTGTTGGTTGTGGCGCAGATCCTCCGCACTCCCACCCCGGAAGGACTCGTACATGCGCCGGAAGTTAGCGGCGCGCTTCTCCTCCACAGTGTGGTGTGCATGCTCAGGCGGCACGGATGACGATGACAGCGAAGGGGGCGTTGTCCGAGCCGCACCGGTCTGCCCCTGAGCCTGCGGGTCCACTCCCTGCGGCAGTGGTGTGTGCGGGCCGTTCAGCGCCTCCAGCGCAAACTGAATTGCAGGCTCCCACTGCGTGGCGCGCGACGTCGCCGGTGGCACCGCCTCGTCGTAGGCCTCCCGCAGCTGCACCGCAACGTCGTACATTCGATCAAAACTGCGGAGCACCTCGAAGGAGGGCAGCGTGTTCACCTTCAGCACGAGCTGCGCGATGGAGCGCTTCACCACACAGAGCTGCACCAGCAGCGCCATCGCCTGCACCGTCAGCGGGCGGCAGTCGTACCGTGCCACGTCGAAGAGGAAGGGCACGAGTCTTTGGGGCTGGAAGTACTCGACGATGCGGTTAGTGTGGTAGTCCAAGAGGGCCTGCACCTCGGCAGCAGAGACCCCGCCGCTTCCGTTCGGCCTCTCCTCTCCCTTCGAGCAAACCGCAGTGGCGGGCGACGCATCGGCCTCGTCGTCCTCATCGGAGGAGGCGGACAGTTGTGCGTAGGCGGAGGAGGTTTCCGTGCCCACCACCTTCGATGTCCAGTCCGCCGAGAACACGCTCGACCCTTGCACCTGCGCGATGCTGCCGCTCCCACCGACGCCGCCAAAGACCGCCAAGGATGCCTGCGGGGCATCAGTGAGCTCGCGATAGCCGTCCGCGTGACGCTGCACGGCTAGAGACAACTTCTTCTCTTCGTCTTCGTCTGCTTCTTTGTCGGTCCGCATCGGCACAGATGCACCACTCTGCTGGCCGAGCAGAGGACTCTCCTCCCCTGCGCTGCCGTCGAGTCGACGCGCCATCGCGCTGACTTTACTGCCGAGCTCCTTCGCCGCTACGGCCGGCTTGTGCGCCGCCGACGAAAGTGCCGAGACCGACTGCTGCAACGCGTCCCACGCACCTGACGAGGCGGAGCTGTCAGACGGCTGGAGCGTCACCTGCGTGTAGGCCTTGTACAGGCGCACAATCACGTTATCGGCGGCCTGGAAGACCTCGTGCTGGAGGGCGAGATAGAGGGCTTGGCAGATCATCTCTCGAATGCGCATGAGATGCACGCTCTCCACCTTGTGCACCAGGCGAGAGGCACTACCATTACCAGCAGCAGGGCCAGCAAACGAAGTTGCAGAAGCAGCCTTGCGCCGAGACGACGCCCTTCTCTTCCCACCGCCACGCGGGCTGCCGATGCTCGCAGCGAAGTGCGCGCGGTGCAAGGCATTGGCGTTGAGAAGATCCCGTGTGCCGTCCAGCAGCTGCAGCAGCAGTGGCAGTACCGTCAACACCTCCTCCTGTGTGTACTGCCGGTACCGTGTCAGCTTCAGCCACACGCTCACCGAGCCGCGAAGGAGCAGGCTGCGATCCGTGTCGTCCTGCACAAAAAACGGATTCGCACGCAGCAGGGCAATGACAGTGATCTTCAACAGCAAGGTCATTTCATCGTCCGGCAGGCCCGAGTACGTCGGACACGCCTTCTGCCGCAGCTGGCTGGACCCGAAGAGCACCGTACTCACGCGCAGCTGCACCGCCGGGGCAGACATGCGGGGCAGCACGAAGCACTGCATCGCCAGTCGAATCAAGAAGCTGCGCAGAACGTCGTGGGTCCCACGGCGGCCGACAACCTGATCGCCTGTCCAAACAAAGCTGCGGAGGAGGCACATCATGGCCGCAGGGGGGAAGAGGCGAGCCACCACGTCACGGCACTGCGTGGGGCAGCCGTCGTAGCACAATCGCGCGAAAAGAGCGATTTGATTCGCAACGAAGGCGAGATGACGCTTTTCGGTGGCTGACGAGAAGAAATCCATGAAGTGGACGAAGCCTGGTGGTGGTGCGTCGAAAATGCCTCTCTCCTCCAAGGCCTGCTGCCGCTGCTGCTGCTGAGGTGATGATGAGGGAGGGAGCGAGGCCGCGGCGGAGCCCTGTGCGAGGGGAGTGGTCCGCCGCTGTGACGCAGGTGTGGAGGACAACTTCCCTGTGCCCCCATCCTCCCACTCCGAGTCCGTTGTGGCCTCTGGGTTGGAGCTCGGCAGGATGAACACGCGTCCCTCCGCCTCCGTCTTGCCAGGCGGGACGACCACCACAAAGCGGCAGAGCAGCTGTGGGTTCTCCACGAGGAGCTTCTGACACACAAAGGCCTGTCGCTCCGGCACGCCCTTGTACTTAATGATACACGCAGCCCCGAGGAAGTCCATGTAGGCCCCACGACGCAGCCGCCGCGAGACCGAAATAAAGTGCTCAGACACCTGCTGCACGGCCCGCAGTGGGACAAAGGGGTTGTCAGTGAAGAGCTCCTGCATGGTGTCCACCACGTGAAGGCGAAGCCCATCGAGCAGCAGCAGCTTTGGGATGTGCGCGCTCCACCCCGTCGTGAAGTCCGCCGCACTTCCTCGAATCATCTGTCGAAGAAGACGCAGGGCAAGGCGGGTGAGGAGGTGCAGCTCACCGTGCACGGGCAGCATCAGCTCTCTCACGTCAAGAAGGCCTTCGCCGCATCCGCCACCAAGCGGCGTCATCGCCACCGCTGCTCCGTTACCGATACCATTGCTGCGCCACACCCCACTCCACAAGCAGCTCAGGTCCGCCTGCTGCTGCTGTGCCATCCGCAACGTCTCGTATACCTGGTCAAAGGACTCGTAACCAGGCGCCATGAGCGATGCGATGCTGTTCACCACGGAGCTGTACGTGCCATCGCCATTTGCCACGTCCGCGGCCTGCAACAGCTGAAATGGTGCCATTATAACGTCGAAGAGAAGGCGGTGAAAGCGCGTCTCGTGAAAGAGCGCCTGGCGCGGCCGGATGGGGAGTCCCTCACGACGCAGTACGCTTGTTTCGTCGGAGTCGGAGCAGAACTCGATGAGGGCGATGAGGGCGCGCTGACAGAGACGGATTGTGTTGTGCATGGAGGCGTACGAGAGACGATGTGGCAGTGCAGAAGAGGCACCGGCACCAAACGCGGCCCTGTTGTGACCCCACCCAGAAGACTTTTGCCTCGAGCCACCCCAGGTGTTCCCGAGGCCGGCGGCGCCGTAGGAGGCCGACAAACTGTCAGCCCACTCCTTGCTGGTGGTGCTGCCATTGCCCGCAAAGCCCTTGTGCCGCTTCAGTAGCTCGCTGTCGCTGTCTGGGGTGTCGAAGTAGGGCCGGATCAGCCCTGGCAACGAGGCGCGGTAGGCTTCCTCCGCCGCGAGGCGCTGCTTGGCCCCTTCGTCGCCTTTCAACGCCGACGCTACAGCTTCTGTGTGCTGACGTTGGTGTTCCTGCACTAGTGCCTGCATCTCTGCGCGATACCGCGCCAGCCAGGTACACTGCGAGGCAATAAACCGTGTGTTGAGCTGCAGTTGGTGGGGCACGTAGGAGCAAATGATCGGATCCGCAGGGGACGGCTGCCAGTCCAGTGAGAGAGAGATGTCACTGCCGTCCACCCCGGGGTCTGTCACGAGGTACATCTCCGTCAGCGCATTCTTGAGGCTTAGGCAGGTCTGTTCAATCAGATAGACCGAGTCCGTCGCGTACATCGGCTCCACAACAAAAATCGTCGCCTCCCTCTCCTTGCGAGAGCGGGGCTGCGGGATGAGGCACAACCGCGTCTCGCGCGTGGGGACGGCACCGGCAGCGGCGGCGCTGGCCGAGTGTGTGACGCTGGCTGGCTCCCTCGTTGTCCTCACCGTTGCCGCTGTGCCGGCATTGGCGGTGGTCTTCGTCTTGTTCGAGGGCGGGGAAGAACAAGACGAAGAGGAGGAAGCGTTCGATGACCCAGGGCCTCCAGCCTCGCTATGCTTTCCCTCAGAACTGTCCTTCTCCACCCCACGCCCAACTGACCCGGCTGCGGTGACAGTGGAGGACACCGTGGACGTCGGCGTCGCCGGGTGGGTGACGGCAGCTTCTTTGCCCGACTCGTTGTCCGCGTCGTCGAAGTCCGCCAGCATCGCGTCCACGGCGGATCCGCACACGGCCAGGTACATGCCAGACACCACATGACGAATGCGGTAGCGCCAGGAGCTGCCGTAGCGCAGAGGACCACCGAGCATCGGCTCCTCATGTTCGAAGCTCCAGAGCGTCGTGCAGTTGTGGTTGGCGTCGAGGAGCGACAAGTCCTCCGAGGCGGCGGCGGGGCCATCGGGGTGCGTGGCAGTGAACACGGGGAAGGGGAAGCAGCGGCCACCACCGGTGTCGATGAGGCCTTCGATGCGGCGTGCCTGCGCATAATGCTGCTGCTGCTGGGCCTGGAGCTGCAACGTTGCGTTGAAGGAGGAGGCAAGGTGGCCCTCGGCGAAAGAGGCGTTCTGCGCCGGCGTGCCTTGGAGAGCGGGGCTGCCCCGGCGAGAGACACCTGCAGCTGCCGTGGCGCTGTGGCGAATCGCAGCCTCGGCCCCGCCCAACGCGGCCACGCCATTCAGCGCGGCCTTCCGCTTCCGGCTGTGAGGGATCGGGGCGGCCATTCCGTCCTCTGCGTCCACCTCGCCCGCACCATCGACCACCACTGTGCGAGGGGCTGCGGTGGTGGTCGTCGTGGTGGCCGCGGGCAACGCGCTCAAGTCCTCGGCGGAGGCAAAGTTTGCGTTGCTGCGCTCATAGTCGCGCTCCTCGTCCACCTCCGTCGTCGCCGAGAACTGTGTCGCACTCGTCATCAAGAAAGACTCGCGCTCGCGGTGGTACAGCGCCACGGGGACGCCGCACGCCACATAGGGCCGCGTAATGCGCAGCTGCGTGCGCTGGCGATTGGCACGGTCGGTGCCCATGTCGTAGCGCTGCAGTGTGAAGCTCACCCCGCCCTCCTCGCAGGCGTTCACCTCATCCAGGTACTCCAGCGTGAGCGCCTCGGCAGCAACGGCGGTGCTGCACCGCTCTGCTGTTGCCGTGGCATGCTCGGCGGGCATGGCGAAGCTGCCCTGCAGACTCAAGCACGATCCCTGCGCAGCCATGGCCGCGGCCGCGACAGCGCCACCCACACCGCCAGGGCCGAGGCGGGCCTTGGCCGCGTAGGTCAGACTGCTGCCAAAGCGAAAGGTGCGGTGGAGAAGTTCGACATCGCCGTCGTTGTCCCCACGCGGCTCCATCATCGGAGAGGCGGAGACGTGAAGGAACATGGGGCTCGATGCCAGGCGAATCAGCACGCTGTCCGCGCGGCACAACTTGTCCCCATCGGCGTAAATCTTGTAGCGTGAGACCAAGGTCAGCTCACAGGAGGGCGTCAAGGCCGCTGAGGGCTTCACGAGGACCACGCTGAGACAATCCGGGTCGTTCTCCGACGGCAGCGCGTGCGCAACGCTGACGAAGAGGCCGCTGGCCTCGTGCACCAGGGAGAAGCTCTTGCCGTAGGTGATCTCCTCCACATCCATGATGTCCGCCGCCTTTCGTGGGTCGAAATGCGTCCCCGTCAAGCCACCCAACGCGGAAGCCGTCGAGCCCTCACCGGCGGCCTTCTCCGCCGCTGACCGAGTAGCGCCACTCGCGCCCCTCACCGAGGACGTCGCGGCCTGCGAGCTGAGCGTGGGCATGACGCGGAAGACACACGCGTCTGCGAAGCCGAAGAAAGGCAGCGCCTCGTCGGCGGTATCGCCTACGACAGAGGGAGTGCGCAGGTAGAGCCGCTCGCCGTCCAGCCCAGACGCCGCCAAGTAGCCATCCTTGCACTGGAAGTAGATGAGTCCGTAGAACTTCACCGACTGGCGACCTCGGTCCATTGCTGTTTTGATGGTGCTAGATGTCTGAATTTACTATATGTAAAAAACAGATGGTCACCAATATTTAGAATAATTGGCCTTTTTTTTTTCTTTTCTCTTAGAGAGAAAGGTAAGCCTTGCGAATCAGAAAATGCACAGCACAAAAAAAAAGAATAGAAATGAAAAAATCCCCACTGCTGAGCGGTCGCTTTCAAAGAGAACGAAGTCGATCTGTGCTTTCACGAGTCACTACTCAGAAAACGAAAAAAAAAAAGATTGAGGTGATATGAGAAATCGGTTTTTTAGGATGAAGTGATGCTACCGCACAATTTTAAAAAAATGACCCTACAAAGCGCACTTTCACCGGAAAAAAAGAAGAGGATTCGACCAAACGGATCTCGCCAGTAACAAAGAAAAAAGAGAAAAAAGAGAAACACAGGCGTTCAAAAGGCGAAGGCAGTGTTGAGGATGTTGAAGTTGGTGAGAACAATAATAAGAAGGCTGAAAAATGCACGCAGCTGAAGAACAACGTAAATTAATGCACAGTTGAACACACTTTTGTTTTTTCCCCAATGTTTTACGGCTTCGTTGCAGTTGAAGGTAAGCGTTTTTGTACGTAACAGAGGAAAGGAAAACAAAAAAAGAGCGACCAAAGTTTGACGACTTGCCTCGTGCGAGAGAAAACAAAAATAGAATGAGCGAAAGAAACCCAATAAAATAGCGAAAAGTGCAGCTAGAGCGCGTCGACGAGACAATATCAAAAAAATAAAAACGGTAAACAAAAATATGCAAATCAGAGCGTAAAAAGAGGAGAAGAAAACAAAAACGAACGTGGTTTTTCAAGAGGTGAAACGAGCAAATAGAGAAAAGAAAATACACAGAGTAGATTCGGTAAAGTCCCCTGAGACAAGAAAGAAATCAGCGAGTTGGAGCCCAAAATTGTTCTTTCTTTTCTCGATTGAGTGGTGGAAAAAGAGCGCTGTTCCAAAACCTTTCATGCACAACAGCGAAGAAGATATATATATATATACAACGACAGGATCACTGTACTTGTGAGAGCGCCAAACAGACAGACAACTTGAAAAACAAAAAAGGATGTTGCGAGTAGCGATAGCTGCTATATCGGTTACCCTTAGGGACAGAGAAGGAAAACGATGCCCAATGTGTGGATGTGCGCGTGTGCTTGGGCAGGCTGAAATGTGTATGTATCTCTATTGGAAAGAAAGGAAAAGAAAAAGGAGATGAAGTGAGCCGAGGCGGGTCTGGCGTGCGTGTGTGCGAGAGCGTCTGTGCTATTTCTTGTCTTCTTGAAAAAAAATACGCTCAAGGGGTTTTCACCAAGCACGTTGTTAGCAGAGATGCAATGGAAAGAAAAGAGAGACCGGTACGAGGTGTGCGCAATGCGAAAATGAAAAGAACCCAATCCTGTTTCCTTCTTTAATTTCAAATTTTCCGTTGCGTCCTCTTTCATAAAAGCTCATTTTATAGGTTGCTTAGATTCGCCACTGCGCAATTCAAAAGGAGACAGAAATTGAAAAATGAACAAGTACACCACTAGCCGCGGAGAGCTTGGCACCTCAACATACTTCATACTGTGCATGAGAGGCGAGAAAGGCACACAAACGAAAGATGCCTTGACGGTGTGCACCAGTATAGTTTTAGTTGTGAAGTTTTGTTTTCCTCCAGCTTTAATGAGCTTATTAAAAACAAGACAGAACTCGTTTTCTTGGCTTGATTAGTTAGCTGTAGATATGTGAAAAGTAATGAAACCCGACCGCTCTTCAAATGGACATACCTCGTCCGTCGTCAACAAACTCGAAAACAAAAAAAGGTTAGTTCAAAAAAAAAGATGCATTTTGTATCTCTTTCGCTCTTCTTTTGGATTCACTCATTCCTTGGAGACGCTAAACATTCACACAATGGCACTGAAGTCCGTCGTTGCGCCGTGCAACGGGTCGTCTGTGGCCGCGAAGCTCCCCAGTAACTCCTGCACCTTGTCAATCCCCGCAATCCGCAGGCTGCTTGTCAGCAGTATCTCCTTGCACTGCGTGTAGCGTACCAGCTGGCTGCGCGTGTAGTCCGTCAGTCGCGCCAGAAAGCGTATGGGGGCCGCGTCGGTCTTCGTCAGGACAACGGAGAAGGGAATTTGATAAGACTCCAGAAGATCGCAGTAGGCAAAGTCCAGGTGCTGCATGCCGTGCGCGGAGACGCAGACCAGGACGCGTCGCAGATTCCGTGGCTGGTACGGCACCGGTGCGTGCCGGCCCTCTCGCATGGAGTGGGATTCGTCGTTGGGGGAGAAGGCAGAGGTGTGGAACATCGTCTCTCCCCCTGCCGCACCTACCGTGCCAGTGTGCGTGTCCCCTGTCGAAGCCTCAACACCACCGTGGTCCTTGTCGCGCCCTTCCGCGTACGCGGCTCCTGGCTTCTCCTTCAATTTCCGTCGGTCCATGGCGCCGGGGGCTGCCCCGCACGCCAAGTACGCGCGCATCGCCTTCACCGCATTCTCGGCGTCGATGGCGGGCGTGGCCATGGGGTCGTAGTGGCCGTAACCCGGGCAGTCGACCAACATAAGTCGATTCGCCACGCTGTAAAAGCGAAGGGCGTCGGTGGTGCCGCGGAGGTGGCCATAGGGGCTGACGCTGGCGTTGAGAACGGCGTTGATCAGCGAGGACTTCCCACTGGAAGTGCGGCCGATCACCGCCACTTCGGGCAAGAGGCTCTCACGAGGCAGCAGGCGTGCCGCTGCGGACTGTCGGCTACGGCCTGCATTCGTTTTTGCGCTCTTTGGCGAGTTCTTCGTCCTTGACCGGTGCGGTGGTGGTGGTGGCGGTGGCGTCCGAGTAGTCGCACCAGCAGCGGTCGTGGAGACGCGTGAGGCGTGAGAAAGCACGACAGGAAACTGCTGCGGGTGCGTGGCACAGCGAACCTGGCGGATGTCCCCGCCAAAGGCAAAGGTCTGCTGCGCCTTCTCCGAGGTATTGAACACCGGCGCCGTGCCATCGCCCTTCGTAATCCAGTGCTCCCATGACACACCACGCTTCAGCTTGCGCTCAATGCGGCGGCCGTGCAGGCCCATGTAAATCTCTTGCAGAATTGCTCGATCGAGAGGACGTTGGCGAAGCTGCTCTCGAAAGGACGTCGTG
The DNA here is from genome assembly GCA_030849845.1 of Crithidia brevicula. Taxonomy (NCBI): domain Eukaryota; phylum Euglenozoa; class Kinetoplastea; order Trypanosomatida; family Trypanosomatidae; genus Crithidia; species Crithidia brevicula. Next base: position 46,325 of record JASAOD010002010.1, on the reverse strand, counting down.
GTGGGCTGGAGAGACTCTCGCACGGCACCCTCGACGCCGAATTCGTCCACCAGCTTTTGCTGCTTCCGCAGGTGCGACTTGGAGTCTTTCCACAGCTGCTGGGTGAGGGCGTCGCTGGAGGCACGGAAGGCGTCGACTTGATGCGCGCGCTGCACCTCCGCGGCGCTCTGCGGCGGAAGAAACTGCGCGATGTCCGGGCTGAGGTGGCGGTGCTGTGCGTACTCGCGCGCCGTGGTGGACGACGACGACGAGGGCGACGCGTTGGGGCCGCCCAGGGAGGACAAGGGCGGAATCACAATCTTATGGTGAGAGGAGAAGGATTGCCGGAGAAGGCGGGTGGGGCGGAAGACGGAGTCTGCGGCGAACATCGTGCATGCGCTGCAGCGGTCCGTGGTGCGGCTTAGCGTGGAGGAGAAGGAGGAAGAACCAGAAGAGACGACCACCAGCGAAGAGCCCCGTAGCGGTGCCGGAAGAGCAGGCGTGAGCTCAGAGAGCGCCACGCGGTAGGTTGACGAATGTGGCATAGCCAATGGTGAAGAGTAGAAACAAACACCACTGTAAAAAAAAAATGGAGAAAAGTGGGAATCCAGCTAAGTATAGCTTAGGTTTCCTCTTTTGTTTGTATGTTTGTTTTTCGTTTTTTTTTTTTCGAAAAGACTAGTAAGTGACAGCAAGTGGAAGAATAGTAGAAAAAAAAAAAAGAAGGCGACGGAACAGACGAAGTGAAAATTCTGCGTATTCAGTGTGAGACAAACGTGTTTTATTTTTTGTGAGCCTGCGAGGGGAATGGAAGGTAAGGGAAAAAAAATGAGTCGAATGTGATTGACAGCGGAAAGATTGGCGGATCTCGGTCATTTAGGTGAAACGCTCTCAACTTATCTTCTCCTATTTCTACTCCCTCCTTGATCCTCGTTCTTCTGTACTCTGGTTTGTGCCACAGTCGTTTTAGCATTGAAAAAGAATTTTTGGGTTTTCTGCTGAAATGATTTCTTTCTCAAGAGTTTCATCGCCAGTTTTTCACTATTCGCTAGTTTTTCCGTAGAATCAGCACAAGTTTTCCCCATAAGCGCTACTGTTGCAAGTTTAACATAAATTATTTAAGGTAGTTATTTTCAATAAGGCTCTTATACTACTGATCCGTCCAAGTGGAACCTAGTTGGCACGGATTTGTATGAAAACCTTTCTGAGCATGGCGAATGCCAGATGACGCTGCAGATCAAGGGCCCGACCGGATCGGAGTCTCGGCCTGTGACTTTCCTAGTCAGGCGGGAAAATCATTCTCTGAGCCTCAGGAATGGAAGCGACACATTCGATTGGCAAACGTTCCCCCTTCGCGCCGGTAGCTGTCATTTGATTCAGCATCGCCGCCTCTTTTCGTGCTTCCGCCACGCCCGTGTCGGTTAGCTCCCGCAAGAGGGAAAAGTCCGACTGAATGCGAGTCGCGTCCACCGCCGCAGCGGTCTGAGCCATTCCCGTATTGCGGGAGCTAACGGATACGGGTGTGGCAGGAGCCCGACAAGAGGCGGCGATCAACACAAGCAACTAACAGGTACCGGTGTGAAGGGGGAATTGACGTTGTTGCACGAAAAGATTCGTCAGATGGAAGACCGCATGGACGGTCTGAAAAGATACACCACTAAGCAGGACGAAAAACGCCACGCGTAAGACGAGAAGCGGCACGAGCTGGAGCTGCAACTCCTTCGAGAACGAGGGGAGTTCCATGAGAGTGTGAGGGCTCTAAAAGCATCTGTTGTCGGTCTAGAAACGCAAGTGGTGGCTTCTTTCAAGAAGAAATATCGGGATCTCCGCATGGAAGACGATAAAAAAAAATTGTTAAAGAACGCGAGAGGATTGATCGGGCCGTCGCCAAGGTGTCCGCGGTCGAAAATGCCGTCGCACAGGCTTCCTCCATGGAAGCCATTCTACAAGAGGTTTCGAAAATGACGGCTCCCACGGGGTCTGAAGGTACCGAAGCCTTGACGACACAGCTTGTGACGGAGATTGCACGCATGGGCACCACGGCCACGGAAGTGCAGGCACTTCGCGACCAGCTCAAGGAGATCGGCAGGCGCCTTGACCTCAGCGATTTTTGCGGTCGGGGTTTTGTCGCCTCAAACGATCAAATCGAAAGGCAGCAAGCCTTTTCGAAGGAATCGATCGCTCAATTGGAGCGAAAGATGGTTCTTATGGAAAAGACCCCTACTTGGGAAATCGAACACGCTGACAGGAGAGTCAGGCCTGGGTCGCCAACTCAAAAGTCCCGGCTGACTTTTTTTTAGACGACACAGAGTCCGAGGCAGAGTCGCTGAAGGTGGAGTTTGACCCGATGGATGTCTGCGCCTGGCGTCCTTGGTTCCGAGGGAAGCCGCTCTACGAAATTGAGAAGCAGCTGAAGCACATTTTCCTTCGCGGTGAGGCACCCCGCACTGCACCTGTACCTGATGCGTTCCAGGCGCTCCTGCGGTGACTGCTGGCGGCGGAGGACGACCCGCGGTATTGGGCTGACCCGCAGAGCACCGGGCGTTGGATGGGGTTAACACTGTTTTACAGGGTCAACGGATTAGCTTACAAGATGACGGAGACGGAGTTTTTTGCAGTCGTGTGAGGAGAAGGCGTACAATTTTGAACCGCTCCTCAAAGTTCTGCGTTTGTCGGGCAAGAAGGACTCTGCCAAGTCAAAAGGGTCGTTTGCCCCCGCGTCTTCGGCCGCATGTTACAACGGCGGAAAGACTGGTCACAAATCCGCAATTTGTCCACAACCATCACGATTCAAAAAGGGAGAGCCCAAGGCCATCATGGACCGTCCTTCGAGCAGCACTTCCTCATCCAGCACACAAAAAAAAACGGAAGGGCGGGGTCTGCGGTATGACTCTCGGCCCCGCAAAAAGTAGCGGCAGAAGAAAAAAACTGGTCGACGGATCCCATGACCGTGGACAAGGCGGGTCGACCACAGGTTCGGCGACCAACACTGGTGGAGATGGCAAAATTGGTGCCGCACACAAATTTCGGAGGGGTAGCAAGTCGGCCGCACGCGTCGCCACCGCCGGGAACGTCGTTAAACGACCATCGGATGTTTTGGGATGGGACTGGAGGCGGTGCCCCCTCACCTGTCGGCTCTGAGGAGCCAGGTGAACGAGGTGGCGGCGGACATGTACGAGCCGACCACATGGGAGCAGCGCACATCGCTGCTCAGGAGCTTTCAGACGTTTTGCCTCGAAGCAGGACTACCACTCAACCTCGACGCGGTCCCGGTTTTCCTGGAATCGAAGGAGCTCAAGTACTCTACCAAGGTACAGTACGGCACCACGCTGAAGTCCCTGCTCACTAGGGAGATTGCGGTGGTAGACGCGTACCTGGCAGGACGCCGGAAACGCGAGGCGAAGGAAGAGGTGCGCCAGGCAGCACCGATCACACCAGCGGACATGCGGGCCCTGGTGGAGGGAGCCCCGTCGTGGGCCGACGCCACTGTGATGCAGTTGGCATGGATGACCGCGTCGCGGTGGGGGGAGGTGAAGGATCTACGAGGCGAGAACCTGTTACCTCAACCGGACGGGTCAGTGGTTTTGGACTGGGCAGTCATTCCAAAAAAAACGGCAAAGATCAACCCATATCGTGCACACCGGTATGTGAAGATCCAGGGCCCAATGGCCCAGGAGCTGCAAAAGCTGAAGGCTCAGACACGGGAGAGCGGCAAGCTGACTGGGCTCACGACGACACAAATCGCACAGCTTCTGCGCGAGCGCGGATACTCGGCGCACTCCATCAAGCGAGGAGCTCTCCAGTCAGCATCACAGCTGGGCCGAGAGCACGCACTCCCCCCACGCTCGGTGGTGGCCCTCGCGAAGCACGCAGATCCTTTGGATTTACCAAGGACGCCGATTCTCTACATAGGCCCAAAAACCACGGAACTCACGAATTCTCACGTGCTACCGGGTTTACTCGACCGCTTGGCATTTCGGAAGTAAGTCAGGCGCCATAGATGGCGCCAGCGCGGCGCGTTGCCTTTAGAGGGCACACGGTCCTCCGCCGTGCCAACAAAAGTCGTGCAGCGAGTGAAGAGGAACACCGTTCTCTCCCTATCCAGAACGTGGACGTGCGGCCGCTGAACGTTTAAATCTTGCGGTTTCGTATGAAGGCGCCTGCCAAGGCGCGGTTTGACGAGTTATGGCGTTTACTATCATCGCCGGAACAGCGCAACCCAGGAACGGCACCACTCAGAACCATTTTTGGAGGCGACACCCGCATTTTCATGTCGGCAGGCGTCTTGGTATCGGCGTCCCAGATGCCTACGAGGGGCTGGTTCGTTCCTTTCTCGATTGTGGAGGAGAAGCCTCCCGGGCTACGTAGGAGGTTTGTCGCGTGGCCAAAAGAGAAAAACCTGGAGGACTCCTACGAGGCTGACGTTCCGTTGAGTCACATCTCCGAGTACCTCGACGTCGTGTGGGAGGAAGGCGCATCCAATCTGGACCTCAAAGCCTCTTTTTACCAGGTACCACTGCCCGAGGAGGCGCGTTCTGCTTTTCGTTGCCGCCTCGACGACGGCACCCTCGTTGAGCTGGCGCGGCTGCCGATGGGGTATGCTGCGAGTCCTGAGATTATGCAGCTGTTAACGTCGGCGCTGTCAGGAATACCCACTGTGGTTGAAGCTGCCTTCGCCTGCCCACCGGCGTTAAAAATCCACGTCTGGATAGACAATGTGAGGATTGCTGGTCCCCTGAAGGCTGTGGAGGCCTGGACGCGGCGTGTGACGCAGTTCGCGCGGGACGCCAGCGTCACAATTGGTGAGCCGGAGGTTGCTGTTTTGACATATACATTCGTCGGGGTTTTTTTTGACCACGCAACTCATACTGTACGTTTAAGGCGAAAAGACATGGCGTCATCTGCGGAAGACCCCTCCTTTGGAAAAGATGACGGTGGGTGACTTGGAGGTTTTCACGTCCCGCGCCATCTATGGCGCGGCGGTGCTGGGTGTCCGTCTGTTTTGTTACTACATGTTCCTAAAATTTGTGAGACGCCAACTGAGCTCCCTCAACAGAGGTAAGGTCACCACCCGGAGCAAGTTTACCATGACGCCCTACATCTGGGGTTTTGCGACTGATTTGTTGGACGTCTTGCTACGCAACGAGACACGGTTCGCGCAACGTCCGGGGGGTGAGCCGACAGCCACTTTGGTGACGGATGCTTCGCTCCAGGGATGGGGGGCGGTTCTTTTTCTGGGCACCGGTCCAGTATTCATCCCCGTGGCGCGTTGGGATTCTTCACCGCCGATGATCGTGCAGGCTGAGGCGCGTGCGGTGCACCTGGGACTGCGGGCTTTCCGAGAGACCGCCTGCCGAAGCGTTTGTTTGTGCTGATCGACAACACTTCCGTTCTGGGTGCGGTGCGACGCGGTATTTCGAAATCGGGAGCGCTTGCGGCAGAGCTGCAGCAGGTGGACCAACTTCTCCGCGACGATGGGATACACGTGGTCTTCCGGCACATTCGATCTTAGGACAACGTCGCGGACTTTCCGTCACGCGCGCTCGACGTACCCGAGATGGCTTTGGCGAAGGGGTATCACTTGCTAAGGGAATACAGAGACCCATGGGATCCTAAAAAAGATCCATGAGTTTTGTTTTCCTAGCACTTCATAATGCGATACTCTCTGAGAAAAAGTCCGCCGGCAGACACTGCAGATAAAGAAAAACGGAATTGAGGTAAATTAGAGAAAGTGAAGAAGCAATGAGTAGCCTTGACGGGAGCAATAATTCCAGGTACTCGCTAGTTATGTATTTTCCTAAATGCGGTGCAGTCACTTCTACTCTTGATTTCCTAACTTCTTATCCTCTTTTTTTAGAGAAAGTCTCTCTGAGGATGAGATGCGCGGCAAGAGATAGAGTTAGAAAGCTCTACCGAAAACAAACAAACACTTTTTGCACAACACTCTTAATGGTGAGCGCATTAAGACCACTGGTTATTTTTCTTTTTCTCGAGTGTGTACGTGTGTCAGCAAAGCTACATGACTGTTAGTGCGTTGTTGTTGTTGTTGTTGTTCTTTGCAACGTGGGAGAACGATTGGTTTGCGTCTCTAAAGCCACGCCGCACTGAGCACTCTCTCGGCAAGTCAGTTACTGTTTCAGAAATGTTTTCTTTTTGGGGGTCGTTTCTGGTGCTAAGCTAGCTCATGCGCTTGAATATCAAGGGAGAAAAGGGGTAGCTGCCATCCACCGAAAGAAAAAAGCTGCCACTGCCTTGTTGTCGAAGTGTGCTCGCCACGCTGGCGGTTAAAGTTTTTTTTTTTGTGTGTGTGTGTGTGTGTTTGACGGTTTCTTTTCGTTTTATCGCGAAACACTTCAACGGTAATAATTCCGTTCCTTCCCCAAAAAAAACTCTGCGTGTTCTGGTGGTGTAGTAGCAAATTTGGCGCCAAGGCGAACAGGAAACTATGAGGTCCGCCACGGCGCGAAAGAAAGCTCTGCAAAAAAGTAAAAAAAAAATAATAATAATAATAATATTAAAACATAATAATAAAAAATTATTATCTTAATTTTTTTTTTCTCCTCTCCTCTTGAGTACTCACCCGAAGTATGACGTGGACACCTCTTTCAGGAACAATGCGCGATTCAAAGATGTCACACAGAAGAGGGGGAAGAAGAGGAGAGTGCCAGTAACTAAGTTAGCAAAACCCCACTCAATGTGTCTTACATTTGAAAGCAGACAAGAGAGATGAATTGAACAAAAAAACATTGAAATATACTCTTACAGCGACTCCACATAAGTGAAAAAAAAGATTGAAAACTAATTCTTGGACACAGAGTCCACGTAGAAACCTTCCATTCGCTTTGCCACCGTATCCCCCACACTTTCTTTCCCATTCTTTCCAGATCCATACAGCGCGCACAGACCGCTTAGAGACGCCACTACATGGCTTCAAAGGGAATACAAAGCCTGCGAAGCGCATCGTCCGGATTAGACAGCTCCTCCACGTTGAACAAAGCCCTACCCCCACGTTCTTCTTCCGCGGCGTTGCCCGCCGCATCCTTAGCAGCCTGCTCGCTGTCGCCTGAGCCACCAGCGACACGACGCAGTCTAACGGGTTGCTCCGCGATCCCCACCGGGGCGGAATTGACATCTACAATTCCATTCGCCCTGAGCACGTCTTCAGCGGTGAACCAGAGATGCCGGCCCCGCACTTTCGTCGGGGATGCGTGGGTGGACACAAACTGCGCCACGGCAGACTCGGGAAAAGACATCTCCGAGCCCATCGGCGCAGCTTCGACCCCATCACATGCGGGAGAAGAAGTCGCCAACGCAGGCACCGCATTGTCTGCCGCTGCCTCACAAAGCGGTGTTGGCGGTGCTGTCATCCCCATCGTTGTCGTCGTCGCTGCAGTGCAGATAGCGTGTGCTGGCGCTCCGGCAGCAGATGTCTCCTTACTTGTCAACAACGTTGCTGCGATCTCCGGGTGGTGGTCCACCAGCGAGGCGTAGGTCAGCTCCGGGCTGTTCAGCCGTGCCCCGGTGGTGCCGTGTAGGGCAACACCAGGATGTTCCATCTCCGCAGACAGCACAGCTGACGAGAGCAGGTAGCTCGCGGGAAAGTGTACCTGTGAAATGTGATACCAGTATTGATACGCCGTGTCGGATGACCTCGCAAAGAGCGGCGGCGCGCCTTTGTTCTTGAGGGCGTCGTCGCTCTCGTCGCCGTCCTCGTCGCCATCACCATCGGCGTTATCATCGTAAATTCTGCCGGACCCGTCGTAGACAAGTCCGCGCGCATTCGGACGCAGAGAAAAGCCAAAGGCGGACAGTTGATTTCTTGTCAAATAGAGGGGGAGCTTGTAGTGCATGCGCCGCATATCCTCCTGCACCATGCGAGCCACCGCTTCGTAACGAGTTTGACGCGAGGTGAATGGGAGAGGAGGGGCATGAGGGCTCGGGGTGACGGACTCCCTCATGACCACACCTGCTCCCATCACGTCCTCCGCGCTGTCCCGCGCGCCTTCACCGGCGTCATCGAAAAGATAGTTAACCTTTCGCCTGTGTGCCATGATGCTCAACCTCTGCAGTACCTCCTCTGCGTTCTCGATGAGGGAGATGTGCACCACCTTGCTCTGAAACGACACAGGCACCACATGCTCCTGCTGCATCGGCTGTGGCTGTACGCCCAAAGCCGCCCACTGCCTTCGTGTTCCCCACCACGCCGATCGGTACTGATGCTTCCTCGCTAACATCTGCAGATCACGCTGCCGAGATCCTCCGTATTTGTAACGGGTCTGGATGCCACACGCGACACAGCTACCTGTAACGGCTGGATTTGGAAAACGTTTTTGTACCTCTCTGATGCCGAGCAAGAGCGCGTCGTTGCTTGGCTTCATGGTGCGCTGAAACATAGGCACACGCATGATTTGCTCTCCCATGGAGGAAGAAGGAGAGGCCGAGAAGTCGCCGAAGGAAGTACTAGTGAGACCGCGACCAGAGCCATCTAACGGGTTCGTCGAGCTGAACGGCTGGCGGGAAAGCGAGCTGTAGTCGTGCATGAATGAGAACGGCGCGGAAGATACGCCATCTTGGGGCCCGCCGCCGTCACGCACACCTTGCTCTGCGAGTTGCGCGGGCAGCATCCAGTTGGAGCACTCTTCGAGGTACATCTGATCCAGGTTGAAGAGATACAGCGGCTTCGATACGATCACGGCGCAAATTGGAATCTGATATGTTGACATGTCTGCCTCAGTCACTCGCTCGGCAGATATCGGTTTCACACAGGGCGACGCTGACTTTGGCGGACGCCCTCGTCGCCTACGCGGTGAGCCAGTCGTGCCTTGAGCTGAGTGGCCGCTGCGTTGTTGAAGCGCCACTCCCCCTTGCTGCTCTTTCCCACTTGAGGGCATCGAGCCTGTCTCTAACGTATTGTGCGCTTTGTTGGAATTCTTCTTCTTTGATGTTTCTCTCGAAGGCGCGTGCTGGGCGAAGCGCGACAACACGGGGTGATGTGCGTAAGGGTCGATGGCTAAGGGAAAAGGGACTCTTCTGGCCTTCGCGGCCATGCTGATAGATCTAAAATCGTCCTCATCCAGCCACATACAGGAGGAAGACAGCGGATTGGATGGAAGAAAGTGATCGCGTGCAAAGCGCTCCAAAGCCGGGTAACCCTGCGTGAACACCACAAACCTCAAGAGCGTGCAGCGAAGCATTACTTTGAGGGATTGCGTCGCGGCGTCGCTATGCGATACGAACTACGTGCGCGCGGGGTACCAAATTAACACACAATCATGAGCACCGCTGTAAGGGGAAAAAACAAAAATACAAAAGTCAAAGTCAGCACAACGTTACAGAGCCTGTGAATGAGAAAGCGCGATTGAAAGTGTGCTTATGACACGACGCTGACGTACGCGTCTCAGGGTTGCGGCCTGGGAAGCGCGCAGCGACAAAGCACCAACGCCGAAAAGGGGCTCAGAGACACCAAAGACGCCTTTCAGCGCACAAAAAGGAGAAAAAAGGAAGGAGAAACACTGCACTAAGTGCAATCAGTTTTGTTTTATGGAGAAACCTTTGTGTCTGTGTCCGTGTGTGGGTGTGTGTGTGTGTGTAGGCAAGTGTTCTGATTTGTATGGGTGTACGCTTTAAATCTAAAAAGTAGAGCTTACGTAAATGCTGGTGTATGAGTATCTGTGAGCTGCTGTGTTGAAAACACACAGCGAGTTCGGGAGGACGAGGGAATGAAATAAAGATGTTATGGTTCTTGTGAGGAAATTGTGCCTTTGCAAGCCCACTGAAAACTCCTCTTTTTTAGGGCTTTCTTTGTTGTCTGATGAGCTTTGGACGAAGATGATGAAAGAAACGCGCAGCAGGCGACAGAGGTAAGCAGAAAGATTGACCTTGAGGTTTAAAGATACAGCTGGACCGCTTCAGGACACAATTGTGATCATAGACGCTCGCATGAGCAGAAAGCGTAAAAAGACTTGTGTACGTAGGACACACCTCCCATGATGTTTGCTAGCGCACCGGTGCACGAGTAGCAGCTACATCGTTTTGCACGTGGAGACACATAGCCGCATGCAGAATTTCGCTTTCACTTTCTGCAGAGCAGAGGGCGTTCAGGGTGATGATCATTAAGTACTGTGGAGTGACATGCCTGTCGCCGTACTCATCTCCGTGCATCGCACGCACTAAAGGCAACCGTTTCAGCGAGGGTACATGTGGGTAGGAAGACAAGGTGCAATACAAAATAGCAGGAGCAATTTTTGTCTTCAACTCTCCTAGTCCTTCACTTTTTTTTGTTTTTGTTTTGGACGCTAACAGACCTTCATAGACTGTTGTCTTTTGTTGTTGTTGTTGTTTTGTTTGTTATTTGCCTTTTTGTTAATGACAAAAAAGGAAGAAAAAAAAAGAGAAAGAGAACCACATCGAATAAAACGAGTTGCAAGCCAAACACAACAATACACAAAACTTACAGAAAGCTGGCAAGTCGCTCTCGTCGTCGCGGCCGCAGTCACGCTTCACCATGACCTCCGCGACAGCAGCGGTGCGTGGGTCGAAGGGTTCGAAACCCCCGAAAGCACAAGGAACAGAGAACACTTCTCTCATTCCCCAATGTTTCTACACACAGACACACATACACAGAAAGAACGACCTGCAGCAACAACAAGAGACCCGATAAAAATTGCTATACCTCACTTCGCGACGGTTTGCTTAAAGAGAAACAAGAAATGAAGAGAGCTGAGACACAGAGCACCTTCACCTACCAGCAGGCAGGATTGAAAATGCAGCAGTCAGGCGACGGGGTGTTTGGGTGTTGGGGGCTGCCATCACGTCGTCCCATTCCGTTTCTCTCGCTTCCACATCGCAGAGCAAAAGAGAAGAGAAGAGAGACAAGGGCGGAGAAAACATATATATATATATATATATATATATATATATATATCACAGCTTCTCTTCTTTTCTCATCTATCATCCTACGCTTTCAACCATTTGTAGGGGTACAAAGCACTTTGGGCTCCTCACCTTGTCACACCGAAAACAAAAGAAAACAAAAGTGGGGATTTTAAAATCTCATTTTGCCACTCCGAGCACGCGCTAACAAGGACCCCCGCCAAAGTCCCTTTTCCCATTGCCGGATCTAGCTCTATATAATTGGTGAAAAAAATAACGAGGGGAGTTGGCGGGGGCCCAAAGAAAAGAAAGCAAAACCGGAAACAACACAAGGGTAGTTAAAAAAAACACCAAAACCAAACAAAACAAAAAAAAAAAGATATCTATGCGGAGCTTGTGTGTACGCTGCTTCTCCTAATGCACGTTGTCTTCAAAAAGACAAAAATGATAACGCATACAGAAGAATAACAGAAAACAAAAGCACGAACGGCTTTCGCCTTGTCAAAAAAGAAAAAACGCTTCCAAACAACACCGAAAAACAAAAAACAGGGAAGACCCAAACGGAGCGTGGATTCGCAGGAGATAACGTGCGGGTTCGATGGCTGCCTCCGCTATCTCGCCGCTTCTCCTCTCTCGAAGTTTGAAAAACAGCACATGAAGACAAGTTGTAAAATAAATAAATAAAGCGTTGAAAAACACCAAACGCGCGCATTCCTCGTCTTGTATTGTGATTGTAATTGTGATTGCTTTTGTTCTGTCTTATTCATGTCTCGTCTCGAAATCGTTTTAACTTCGCTAGGAGTCCCTGAAGTTGTGAAGTTTTCGATTGCTTCGCTTCGTTTTCGTCTATGATAAGTCCTACAAACACAAAAGTCAAAAAAAAAAAAAAATGCGGTCAGCTACACCACATACGGCAAAACAAGCCTCGCAAGAGATCAGAGAGAAAAAAATGTAAAAGAAAATCCAAAAAAAAAGAGCGTTCGTGCTCAGTTGGTGGTGTTTGAGTTAGGTTTCTTCTCCTTTTTTTTTTTTCCGTGTGTCTGTCCTATTGACGTTCACAAAAAAAAAAAAGAGAGAGAAAGAAATAAAAGCAAAACAGGACAAACGTACCAACGAACTAACTTCTCTTCCTCTATGCATTTCCTTTTTTGTTTTCCTTTTTCTTCTCTCCAGCTCATTACTGCACAAAGAGACCTGCCTTCGCAAAGGCCTCCTCGGGGTTTGTCAGCTGCTCCACGTTGAAGAGCTCATACTGAAGTGAGGTCGAGTTGCCCGCGTTGAACGGGACGCCACGGCGCTTCTCGCTCTCCTTGATGGGCCACTGGTACAGCTCCGCATCGCGGCCCGTCAGCCAGTAGTTGCTGCGGAACGTCTTGGGAAACTTCTTCGTCGTCTCCGACATGATCGGCTCGCCGGACAGCAAGAAGGTCGGCACCGTCACCGGCGCACGCTGCAGGGTCTTGAGCGCCACGTGGGGGTCCTCCAGCTGATCCACGTTGTAGATGAGGTAGCGCTCACCCGAGGCGACGTCCTGCACCAGAGGGATCACATCCGGCTGCGGCGCCAGCTTGAAGAACTCCATCTGCCTGCGCGTGAAGTACAGGCCGCTGTTGAAATCGTTTGCCTTGACGTGGTCCGCCAAGGCCTGGAAGCCTTCGCCCTTCTTGCTATAGAGACGACGGCTACCACCGCTAACAGGGTACGTCATCAGCGCATCTCCGCCGTTCAGCTGGCTGGAGTGGAAGAGCTTCAGCTGTGACTTGGTCAGAATAACGCTGGGGCGCACGTTGGCCTTGAACTGGAGGTTCTCCTTATACGCCTGGCCCCGCGTGATCCACCACCTGCTCTGGAAGTTGTGCTTGGATGCACGGTCGTTCAACTCGAATTGCAGCCGCTCGCCATAAACTTTGCGGCTACTGTAACTGCTGTGCTTCGGGGCCTCCATTACCTCCGGGGGAGAGAGAAGCTGGTCAAAGTTGTACAGCTCCAGCTGCTTATCTAACAGCAGCTGCGTGGGCAGGGCGCCGGCCTCGGGCTTCATGCCCAGACGGTCCACCTCCCAGTCCTCCACCCACACATTGCTCGGGCTGTTGCGCGCCTTCTGGTTGCTCTCCAGAACGTGATGCTGCTGGCTGAAGACAACAATGTTGCGCAGTGCGGCGACGGTGGCCACCGACGGGGCAACGGCACGCTGCGCAAGCGCAGAGGACGACACACGACGAAACATCACGGATGCGTGCTTGTGTGTGTTGGTTTGTTGGTTTATTTGCTTGTTTTGGGGGGAAAAATAGTAAATGAAAAGATTGGTTTAAGAGCTTTTCGTTTCTTGCTTTCTTTTCTTATTATTATTTTCTCAGTGTTTTCGTATCACTCAGTAATGTTTGAGGAAGTGCGTGGGAAAGAAAGAGAAAGAGAGAGTGAGTGCTGGAGAGGAGACGAAAAAAAGAGCTGATATACCAGATGGTCTATGGTCTGTGTATGGATTACTTTGCGAGGTTGAGCAAGGTTGCGATGGGTTTGAGGGAAGCGCACAAGTGATTCAGATATATATAAACGAAGAAAGGAGAGAGAGAGAGACAGATGAAGATTGAGAAGTAGGCTTAAACGTGGGCTGGTGTTTAACATTGAAAAATAAAGGAGAGGTTTGGAGCTGGAGCGAAAGAGGGAAAAAAAAAAGCTATGAAACACATGCTTATTCTCTGAACCTAGCAGTGCCTCGTCTCCTGTCTTTTTATAAGCGGTGTTTCACGATTCTTCTGTCATGAGATGCAGCTTTAGTAAATCGCGTTGATGTATTTCACTCTCCTTCTTGCGGATGTGCAGATACATTTTGTTTATTTTAAATTATCATTTTTCAGAATCTGTACACCAGATCAGCAGTCCCTTTAGACACGAGAAATAGAGAAAAAAAGAGAAGCCATTGCCTCCTCTCGTCCTTCTCAAAAGAGCATGGCGAACACACAAGGCGGACGCGTGCAACATCACGATGAGTTATAAAACTTGCGAAAATCTTTCATGTTCATCCGAGGCTGCTCCGTCCGTCGCTTGTAATGGAACGTGGCACGAGGATCTGACAAGCGCGATGTGCGGCCACCAGGACGCGACAGCAACGCCTGTTGTCCGTCCGCCGAGTAGGTGTGTCCTTGCCGGTGGGCCGCAGGGTCTGGCAGGCTGTGTTGAGTGAGCTGGAGAACGCCCTTGAGTCGATTCAGCGTGGGCTGGTCTCGCAGCTGACGCACGTCCGGCTGCTTCCAAACACGTTGGGTACCGCGGTTCTGAGCACCGCGGTGCGGGGCGAGGAGCAACCGCGTGGTGGTTAAAACTGATGCTGGTTGACGCAGCCATAACGAAGATTGCAACATGCTGTTGTTCAGTGATGTCGCTTTAACGCACCGCTCTTAAAAAGAGAGAGATAACAAAGAGAGAACCCAATCAAGACTAAGCCGCTTCTTTCTTATTATTATTATTTGAGCAACTGTGGGAGACGATTGATGGAATGATGATAATAAAAGAGGGTTAGCAACATTTGAGAAGAGGGTGCGAAAAGAAAAGCAGATAGGAAAGGAAAGTAAAGTGACAAGCTGCAAGCATCGCCACTCGCTTTTTTTAGCAATTTCATCCACATCTGGGGCCCATCTGCTTGACAATGTAGTCATCTTTCTAATTCTGGGAAGTAGGCGCGCTAGCCATTAGACACACCTACAAAGCCAACGGGCTGTCGAGTCAATGAAAAAAAAATTGGATGCATCTAGTCCGAGGGCAGCATTAAGGATTGAGTGTTTCATTCACAGTTTACTGTTTCGATTTTCCAACATCTTTTTTTGTTGTTGTTGTTTGTTTGTGTTTGTGTTTGTTTGTTTTTTGCGATGTTCTCATCGGGAACCGGGGGCCTTAAGAGGCAAAACAGAATACGAAGCAGTTCAAACCTTTTTTCTTGTATTTTTTTTTTTTGTGTGTTTGTTTTTTCACATGAGCAACATACGAATACGCGTATGCGTCCTCGCACAGCGTGCCACAATAGTTCAACACGCGTGTGCACGCCAACGCACACACGAGCAAGATCTCTTACTCCTCGTTGTGCTGTTGAAATAATTTAACCATTCGAGGAAAAAAAAAATTGGTCCAGGTGGTGGTGGTGGTGGTGCATTGACTACGTGTACCGCCTTGTTCGCTGTAAACTGAAAAAGGCTTCACTGGTCGTCTTTGCTTTTATTTCCTTTCGCGGTCGTGCGAGACGCACCCCCGCTTTGACTATTTTTGTTTGTTTTCATTTTCGTTTTTTTCCTTTTCGCTTAGGTATTCATTTTTTTCTCTTTTCTTTCTCTCCGTCACGCAAGCGCCACACTACGCGCCTCCGCACCACAGCTCAAGCACGGTGCGATGCTCCATCTCCAGTCGGTGCAGCCGCGACAGCACCAACCCGTACACAGGAACGTAGTCCGACAAGGCAGCCCCTACACGTCGCATCGCAGCGCTGCGGGCCTGCCACGCCTCCCCGTTCTCGATGAACTCGTCGTCCATGATGTGAATCGCTGTCAGGTACTCTTCGTCTCCGCGCAGGAGTCGCGAAAGACGACGCACCGGGTAGTCGCGTAGAGCACGCAGACGTTGACGGGCCTCCACGTCGGCCCGCGCAGCCGCACTGCCCTCCCCTGCTTGTGTGCTCCCCACAGGTGGAGCTTCCAATTCAACCAGAATGGGGTCGATGTTGGCGGCGGCGATCTGCACCAGCTCCTTCACTTTCATCTCCAGTGGCAAGAGGTAGTCGCGCCAGGTCGCCTGGATGGAGGGCAGGAGCAGGCCCTGTCGGAGGCGATTGGCAATCAGCATCCTCGCTGCCTCGCCGGCTGGGTGTCGTGGCGTGCGGGTCAGCTGCTCCGTCGGCGGGGACACCCCAGTGCCCATCATCAGTACGTGTTGAAGGGCGTGGAGAATGATGGGGTAGTTGACGCGGACGTGCCGCAGTACCTGCTCACTGGGACGCGCGTCCATGTAGGTCTCAGGAATGACGTTGGCCATGTAGCAGCCCAGCTGGCGCAGGCACTGCAGCTCTTCCTCTGCGGCGATGTTGTAGGAGAGGCGAGAGAGAGGTCGTTTTCTTGGTGTGCCGGCTATCACAACCCCTACCGTGGGAAACGACGACGTAGACGAAAGCACGTCCGGCAGCGTGGACGTCGTCGTGAAGGACTTGCCACTGGAGCTCAGCGGACGATCCACCAGCGGAGCCACATCGGTCGACAACGTTTCCGTATTCGCACCAGTTGTGGAAAGATGGTGCATCAAGCGGTCGCTCTTCGTGCCAGACGGCTCCGTCATCGAGTAGATGGGCTCGGAGTTCCCGTTGTGGGCAACGTCCTGCACGCTCATCCACCACTCCTCCGCCTCATCCCTCAACGCCTTTCCGGAGCTGAGCGAGGGAAGCTGCGGGGGTTGCTGCGTAGCGACCAGGTGGTCCACCGCGGTGCTGCTGACGCTGCTCGCGCAGCTTCTTCGGCCCCGCACCGGCGTCGCCGTCCCAAGGCTGGACGACGGTGTCCGCGGCTCTCCCCACACCGGCACGGGCGTCATGGCGGTCCTCTTGAGGTTTGTCAGCCACTTCGACCCGGTCTCGCTGATCTTCTGTAGCGTTTTGCTGGTCTGAAGCATCTTCTGCAGCCCCCCGCCACGTTGGGCCCCGCCGCCATTGCCGCTGTTGCTGATGCTGCTCAATACATTCGAGGTGGCGGCAGCCGGGGTGCCCGCGCGGCTGGCCAGCGCCTCCTGCACTGCTTCCTCGGGCCTCACCGCACCGCCGCTGTAGTAGCACACAAGGAAGCGATCCACGTCATGCTCGATGAGGGTGAGGTAGGTCTCGGTGCAGAGATCCTTGAAGGTGTAGTAGCTCTCCGCCCGGTTTTGAAAAGCGATCAGGCTGCGCTCCCACTCGAGGATGTAGGGCGGTGCAGGTCCAGCAGCCACTGGCGTGCCAGCCGACGTCGCCGTCGCAGCTGGCTTCTGCCGCGCACGAGGTAGCGACGCGCTTACCGGCGGTGCTGCAGCAGAAGGCGCGGAGACAGCAGTAGGGGCAGGTGGGCCGCTGAGTTGCCTTGCTGCGCCTCTGCTCGTCATGTGCACGCTGCTCTCGGGCAGGGCAAAGCTGGCCTCCGTCGCACTGACCATCGAGTCTTCAAACCGATGGCGCATCATCGAATTGGCCAGCGTGGGTGAAAGAAAGGAGGCGTTTGCGTTGGTGGCCGCCGTCACGGTTCGTGCGCTCTCCGCGGCCGTGGTGGCCCGCGTGCTGCCGCTCAGTGGAGCGCCACTGGCCATCGACCCCGCGCGCGTGTAGGGCGACGACGCAGAGACGGAGCCGTGCGGTGCCGCAGGCCGCGGCCGCACACCGGTGGTGATGCGAAGGGGTTCCTCCGGCAGGCTGCTGCGCAGCGAGGGCGACAGAGGCGAAGAGTAGTACGGCGGAAGACCTGCTGCGGTACCATCCTTCATCGACGGTTGAAAGGCAGGGTCCAGACCCATCGCTGTTGCGGCGGCTAACGCTGCTGTGGATGACGCGCTCGCTCTTGCCGGTGTCCCTGCGAATGGTGGCGATGGCCGTTGTGGTGGTGGTGGTGGTAGTGGCGGGGGCTGGACGCGTGTCAGGTCGGGCTGCGAAGGCGAGGAGGCCGGGAAGGCGGAGACGCGGTAGAGAACTGGGGAGCGGTAGCGATCGTCCTCCGCCACCTCAACCGGTGTCGTGTTTGTGCTGTGGATTGGGGCAGCCGAGACCTGCGGAGGCGATGCACTTTGCTGCTCTGCGGACCCGGTTTGCGGGGCCACACCAGAGCTGCGCAAGTAGGAGGCGAGGTCGAAGCTCGGCCCAGACGCGTCGCCGTCGGCCGCCTTCCCCTCAGTGACGGCTTCGTCCTTCTCACCGGGCGGGGTGTGCGTGCTTGGTGGGAAAAAGAAGCTGCGAAGTAAGTTGTCGTTGCCCGTGGTGCCCTGGTAGAAACTTTGGTTGTGGTCCATAGAGCCGACCGTACCGGTAGGGGCGTGAAGAGCCTCGAAGGTCCCCGGCACGCTCCCGCGACCGTGAACGGGTTGAGGGTGCGCCGCCCCCGCGTTGCCGCCAGCTGCCTGCTGCCCATTCAACTCGGTCAAGTGTTGCGGCAGCGCGAATGACGCGTAGGCGGGGGGCGGAGTAATGGGAAGAGAGGCGAGGCTGACGTGATGGCCACCGCCCGCGCCACCCTGCGGTGGGGTGAAGGGCCGCCCCAGTGCCGCGTGCGGAGAGAACGCCGCGTACGCAGGAGCCTGACCAGCTGGCGCGGCGCTGTGGTAGGGCGTCCGTGCCGAGCTCGGTGAGGTGCGACCACTGTGCCCATCAGGCGGTGGTGCGGGTCGGCGGCGCACATCAAACTCGCGCTCGCGGGAGGCGGCGGCGGCGGATGCAGCAGAAGCTGCGAAGGCTGACCGAGCCGGTGCCGTACCGGGTGACGTTGCCTCGGTGCCCACCATACGCACAACATCTGAGGTCGTCCGCTCCACCGGTGGTCGCCCCAGTCCACTGCCGGAGTGTCGCACCGACGATGCAGAGCCTGCGGGAAGACCTGTTCTGTTGTTGGCGGTGGTCGACGCGGTGGGCACGCCGGAGTGGGACTGCTGAAGGATCTCAGGATTGGGCAGCATCAGCGGCGCTGCTCCGAGCGGCGATGCGTTTTGAGGCCGACGCACGGCGTTCAGCCCAGCCGGCATTCCTGCGGACACAGGGGAAGACATAAATGACGCATCCAGTGCTGCGCCAGCTGCCTGGTAATGAGGGGAGATAAAGGTCAGCGACGTCCCGCTGGCCACGGTGGCAGTGCTCGTGTTGTTGCTGGCATCGCCGGCAGTAGCAGGAGGAGCAAAGGCGGAGGGCGGGGGCCGTGCGCGCGACGAGGCGGCCATTGGCGACGAGTTCGACATTTCAGATGCCCCGTCTGCCGTGGACGTCGCCGCCATCGTCGCGCGGCGCTCACCCACACCACGGTGCACCGGGGTGGTATCCGTTTGCGGCAAACGCGGATAGGACGGCGTCGTGTCGGAGGAGGTGAAATGAGGGTCCACCTGGAGAGCAGCCAAGTCCAGTTGCGTCGTTGCCGTCGCTGCAGCGGAGCTGAGGCTCGCGCCGAGGGTGATGGGGCTGTTGGGGTGGCGCTGATCGGGGCCCGTCATCGGAGCAACGCGCGAGGTCGACGCCGGGGTCCGTGCTGTGTGCCAGTTGGTGCCTCGACTGCGCTCCGCACTGCCGCCGTCCCCCAAGTATGCCGACAGGGCGGGTGAAAAGTACGCGGCCGCATTCTCATTGGTGAGCCGCGCGCTGCCAACGCTGATCGAGCCTGGGCTTTGCCACGGTGCGGCGCTCGCGTTGGAGGGGGAGGTAGCGGGAGGACCCGCCATCGTGTCGTAGGTTGCGTGCGGGTGTCGGGGAGAGATGGTTCGTGTGATAACGGGGGCGGCGACGTTGTCCTGCCCGTTGGCCGACGCATACGTGCGTGGTGAGAAGGATGGGGCGGCGGCGGTAGAGGTGGACGGAGAGAAGCCCGTCCTGGATGCTAACTGCCGGGCTGAGGTGAAGGAGGCGGAGAAAGACGCCGAGGAGTGCGGCGGAGGCAGCGGGGAAGCCGTGGTGTAGGAGGCCGACGTTAAGGACTGCGTGCGCGCGTGCGAAGGCGTGGGCAACGCGGCCGTGCTCGCGTGCGGCGTCGCAAAGAAGTCCTTCGAGGACCCCACACCCCCCATATCCGGCCTCGCTCCCGCACTGGCCTGTCTCGAGTCCACACCATCGGCCGACATCGCCTGCTGAGGCGCGCCAGCCACGTTGGATCGCGCGCTCAGATCACGATCCATACTGGCGCCAAGGGAGTTTAGGGAAATGTCCCGAGGGGAGGCGAAGGGGTTGCTGTTTGGTACTGTCGTTACAATGGCTGGCATGAAAGGGGTGGGCTGCGCACTAGGGGAGCGACAAACATGGTGGCTAGTTGTGGTCGCGGTGCTGCTTGCGTTCATTGCTTTCGCGATGCCCCGTGATCGAGGTGTAGAGTTGGATACGGGTGGCGCGGCGGGTGGCGGTGGTGGTGGTGGTGCTGTTCTGCCTCCGCTAAGCATGCCGGAAGTGTGCGTCACAACGTGCACGCCGGTCAGCTCGTCGGCGGGGGTGGTGGATGAAGAAGCCACCGGAGGCAGGGACTCCCACATGTCGCTGGCTGCAATCGCTGCTGTTGTCGTTGTTAACTTTCCTTTGCTGCCTTTTTCTTTTTTTTCTTTTTTGTTGCGTGCGTGCGTGGTTGTGTGCTTAATAGCGGGAAAGAGAGAGCGGGCACAGGACCGTATGATTGT
Organism: Crithidia brevicula; assembly: GCA_030849845.1. Classification (NCBI taxonomy): domain Eukaryota; phylum Euglenozoa; class Kinetoplastea; order Trypanosomatida; family Trypanosomatidae; genus Crithidia; species Crithidia brevicula. The sequence goes on along the minus strand of JASAOD010002010.1, from coordinate 26,123 downwards.
GCGGAGAGTGTGTGCGGCACGCAATATGAAAGTGCGCTGCGCTGATGACCGATTCAGAACAGAACTAAATATATATTTTTGAGCGATTATACGTGGAAGCAAAAGCAGAACGAGCGCGGCTCCGAATGCTAGAAATCCTTCCAAGCCCGCCTACTGTCGGGCTCTCTCTCTTTTTTCTTTTCTTTTCCTTTTTTTTTTTACTTCTTTCTTGACTGATCGAGAACGTGTGCGTGCCTTTGTTTTCCTATTCAGTGAAGCCTGCTTCTGTGTGCCAGACGCTCTTGTCGTATGAAATAGCTAATGAATGAAAACAAGCTTCTTCAGCACGCAGTTGTTATTGGTATTTTTGTCCAAAGCAGTAGGGGAAGCACACAGGCGCGTACGCAGTAGTATGAATAATTGTATATAGGTAATATAATACGGTGCTTCTTGTGATGCAAAAGAGCAAAGGCGGAGAAGTAAGGCTTGTAGAGAGAAAAGGGGGGAAAAAAGTGCTGCCGAGATCAGCGGTAGGACAATGGACAAACGCAGTGTCTCGCGTTTTGTTGGCAGGAAGGCGTTATGTGTGTGTGTGTGTGTGTGTGTGTGTTTGTGTGTAGGTTTGCTGTTCCGTTGTTGTGGTTTTCGTTGTTCGCTCTTTCAGTTCCTTATACGTGGAAGTGCGAGAGAGACAGAAAGCAGAAAAGGTGATAAGAAGAGCAAAGAAGAGAAGAAGAAAAAAAAAACACGAGATCAATGATCTGCTGCTGAGGGCGAAAATATATATATATCACCCCAAATTACTTGTTTCCAATTGTTGTTGTTGTTTATTTCGTTGTTGCCATTGGAGACACAACGCACGACACGTGAAGGCGAAGAAGAGAGAGAGAGAGAGGAGGAGGAAAGGGAGAGGGAGAGATAGAGGAAAGTACTTCATCTTGGCAGACCAAAGCAACATCTACAGCACCGACATCCTTCTCTTCTTTATTTCACGCCGTGGCGGATTGACCCGTATATTCTCATCGTTAAAAAAAAAAAAACCGGGAAGCAGATTCGCGCACAGAAGAAGTCGCGCTCGCAGGCACACAGAGTCTCCCTAAACCTCAACGCTACAAGCACAGCCAGCGCTAATGTTTCGTTGCTTCCACAAAAGGCAAAGTGTCGTGCAAATCTGCGTCAAACGCTTCACCGCTTTGCCCATATCTATTACATCAGTCATGACTTTCGTGATGACACAATGCCAGATTCAAGTGGGGTTTGTTGTTGTTGTTATTGTTCTGTGCACATGTGTAGCACTGCCGAAATTTGAGAGAAAAAAAAAAACGCAATCGTGTTTTTATGTATCGTGTAGTCTAAATATATATTTTGCTAAAGTTGGTGAATGTTCTTCCTTTTTTTTTTTTTACGCTGATACAGCTTTGTCGATAAGTTTGAGCTGAGACCACACATACGTTCACAGTCATGTGTTTTGAACAAACATTTCTCTGTGTTTTTACTGTGGTAGTTGCTGCTTTCCCTCCGCGCATCTGTTATCTCCCGTGGGAGTACACGAGTGCGGGTTACGAGAAGAAGCGGCACTAGAGGGGAAAAAAAAAACAAATAGGAGAAAGCCTCTCAGATCGAAAGAAGCGCAACTACGAGTGGCGAAGGGGCAGCGAATCTTCTCTTGATAACACTGCCGTTGAGGCTCGGTAGCAGAGATAGGGCACATGTAGAGGAAAGCAGAACCTCTTCAACGGCAATTCGTTGTCGCCTCGACGAGATAAAGAGGAAGCAAGAGAAAGAGAGAAAAACAAACATCCACCAGACGAACAAATACACAAGTCGAAAAACAAAAGCGAAAGGGGACAAAAAAAAAAATCAGCAGAATGAAAGTGCTGCGGCGTCTTATCATTTCCGATTATTTTATTAGGCATGCAGAGCGACTTTCATTGCTTTGAAAACGACGTGAAACACAAATAAATAAAAAAGAAACATTGGCTGTACACATCACTTGCGCGTTCAACGAAATTGGTAACAAGGAAAAAAAAGAAGAATGTACAGCTGCATAAACAAAAAAGAAGCACAACACAAACACTGAAACGACATCAGTGAGCTAAAAAAAAAAAAAAAAGTGTCGCGTAGTGCGTGCAGCTCTCTCTTTCTTGTAAATCCAGATGACAGCAGCAAAAAGTTAGAGAAATGGAGAGAATAACAAAAGCATAATAAACGAAGGTATTGGCTGCGAAATAAAGGCTTGGCACATATATAAAAAAAAACAGCAAAAACCCTCAAAAAAAAAAAAAGCGGTGCCTGTCACCAAACGCATCTTAACTTCCAACGGGACGATTCAGAGGAGGAAAACACAAAAAAGAAAAAAAAAGCTAGCGCCGCTGCAAGCTAGAGAAAATTTAAAAAAATCCTTCTCTTCGTGCGAACGACGTACTTTTGAGCAAAACTAAAAATATAAAAAAGACAAGAAGAAAAGAAACCAAAATACATCGGCATAAACTAATGCGCTTATGGAAAGAAAGAAAGAAAAGAAAAGAAAACACGTAATTGCATTCCATGGAATTTGGACATACAAGCGCGCAAACACACCAAAGTGGCGAACGCCACCCAACAAAAACACACACAAAATAGACGCTTTTTTTTTCTTTTTCACGTACTCGTGAGCACATGCAGCTTCACAAACTCTTGACACAAGCACTGACAGACAGCGTATGGGTTGGTTTCAGCCACGCAAAGCTATCAGTTCAGCACAATGAGCAGCTCCTCCGCGACGGACTGCACCAGCAGATGAGATCGGCCACAGAAGGCCCAATTCCCCAGACACGCCACGTGGCCCACCGGGATGACGTTGTCAAAGCGCACGGCCCGCACACGCCAACTCAGCGTCTCGCGCAGCCTCGCCGCAATCGCGCGAGGCGTCTTCCGGTACTGCGGGATGTCGTCAGCCGGGATCAAATAGGACGCCGTCGTTGCCCCACTTTCTGTCACGGTCGTCGTCGCCACCACACCTGGCAGGGCGGCGGCGACATCCTCGCCACTGCCAGTCTTGCCCTTCAGCACCAGCGCGGCGGCGCTGCTCAGACGACGTCGCACCTCGCTTTCGATGGCGGAGGCCGCGTGTCGGACGTGTTCAGAGGCCCAGCGCGGGTCCGTCAGCACCGAAGTGACGCGACTACCACAACTGCGCCGCGAAGAGGACGCCGAATCCGAATCGGAGCCGCCACCGTTCATCCTGCTCCGTTGCGAGCTGACAGCTGCCCCGGCAGAGCTACTCGGTGAAAAGCGCGAGAACCGGCTCTGTCCGTCGCGGCGTGGCGAGTCCCGCAACACCGACAACGGCCGCTCCGCCAACAGCGTGGGGGAGAGGGAAGCACACGGCTGAGAGTAACACTCCGAGGCCATGAGGTCCCTCGGCAGCCCACTCGCGGGGTCCATCACCACGGTCAGCATGCCACTGCCCATCTCCTCTTCCTCCTCTTCGCCGTCGTTGCACCACGACGCTGCACCAACTACCTCCTCGAGTGTCACCTCCTCTATCGCATGCGAGGGCACGTGGTGGCCCACCGTCAACGAGACCGCAAAGGCGGAGTCCTGCAGCATCGCAGCGGAGGAAGATGAAGCAGCAGCCGAGACGGCGGACGTTGACGACGCCGTCAGCCCCGAGAGCGATGAGTAGGTCGGTTGGGGACGCAGCGTGCGAGAGAAGGCGCTACGGCAGGCCCCGTTCGTGTCGAAGACGGCCTCGGTGTCGGCTGAGCTACCGTTGTCGTAGCAGGTGCCTTCCACGTCATCCTCATCCTCCTCTTGTGCGTTGTGCTCGAGCAACAACGGAAGCTTCGGTGCCAGCTCCTCCGTCACGGCACAGCGAGAGGACACCGGCGTCGCGTTCAGCTCCTGCAGCGTGTGCGACCGCGGCTGCGTTGCTGGCGCGGCGTGGCGTGAGCGTGGCGACGCCTTGCGCTCCGCCGCTGCCTCCTCCGCAAACGACTTCAGCACAATCGGCTTTGAGACTTCCACCGTGTCGTCGGCGAATGCGGCGGCGCAGTGTGTCTCGCTCGCTGTCACGCCTACGAACTTCGTATGGTCGGTGTCCACGTTCTCGAAGATGAGGGAGCAGGTGCCGAAGCCTACAAGGAGGTCGCGGTGCGTGTTCGCGAAGAGCACACGGCGGCGAAAGAGCTCCAGTACCTTCAGGTGCGGCGCATCGAGCAACCGGGTCTGCAGCACACGCTCGGCATCAGACAAGATCAGCTCGTCGTAGGTCTGGCAAAGGTTGAGGCGGGCAAGGCACCACGCACCGAAGTAGATCGGCCACCACAGACACTCCCCTGCCCCGCAGTGCGGTGTGGCGATGTTCAGGAAATTCTCGAACGTGACGTTCAGCGCACACAGCCGACGTCGCAGAGAGACGATGGCGTCGTACAGCACCGGGCTCTGCGCCAGCGTCTCGGTCTCGTCGACGAAGAGCAGGTATAGGGACTCTCGCTCAATAATGCCACCGAAGCTGTGCGCCATGAAGGAGAGACACACCGGCAACGGCCGCGACGCCTCTTCGGCCAGTCGAGCAGCCTCCGGCGTGTTCATGGTGCGGGCGTAGACGGACCACTGCGCCCGCCGCTGCCGCTCCCGCGCCTCGACATCGTCGAGCCACACGTGCAGCTGGGGCACCGTCTCAGCGACCATCTTGCGCGCGCAGGCCAACGTGCCCGCATCGGAGCGGAGGTAGTTGTTGGAACCGGGGGAGAAGACGCGCATGTTGCCGCTGCGGTAGAGTCGGCCGCTCGTCTTGTTCGGGTACTCCACCGCGAGCTTGAAAGTCGATTTGTAGGTGTCCCGACGTGTGCGCTGCGCGTGCGTTAACGCCGTGTCGGGACGCAACGAGCCAGGAGACGCCTTGGGCATCTCCTTTTTTCCATCTATGGTGGAACTGCATGAGAGAGAGCAACCTGCTGCTGCTGTCGTCGTCGTGGTAGTGGTGGTGCTTAAAGTAACCGTTGGGGTAGAGGTGCGTGACATACCGCTGACGGCATCAATACGGTGACCACATTGCACTACCTTGACCCCTTGTCCGGCTGAAGTGATGGTGATGGGATGCAGAAGCACAGACGACTGCGCAGCGGCCTCTTCGGCGGTGGCGTTGGCCAGCTCCGCGGCCTCCATCACACTGACCTCGTGGTGGACAAAGAGATCGGTGATGACGTTGTCAAAGTCCGCTGAGGTGCTCAACACGCCATGCTGGCAGATAATGAGGTGGTAGGGGTCCACAATCTGCGTGGGGGCCGCCAGGTCAACACAACGGGAAGCGTGGGCAGTGGAAGAGGAGACGCCGGATGTGGGCGGTGCGCAGAGGGTCGCGTGTAGCCTGCGGAAGTCCTCCTGCGGTGTGCTCTGCGATGAGCGCCACCGGAATACACTAGACAGCATTGTCACCTTCTCGTGTGTACGTATGTGTGTGTGTGTGTGTGTGTGTGTGTTGTTGCGTTTTATCCCTTTCCAAAGTAAACAAATAAAAGATATCTGCTAGTCGATGACCGGGAGGGTTGTTCTTGAGTACTGTGCAGCTGACGGCTTCGTCGAGACCTCCAGTGTTGTTGTTTTTTTCTTTCTTTCTTTCTTTCAATCTATAGCGAGGTTGGAAAACCAAAAAGAGAAAGCGACAGTCGCACCGCACAAATGCCAGAAACAAGAAAGAGAAAATAAAAGGTAGAGAAAGATTGTAAAAAAGAAAGAAGAAATAAAAAGCGAGAAAGAAGAAGTGAAAGCGTCTTTTTCTTTTCACAGTGAATTTAAAGACGAAAGCAAAAGAAAATACACAAAGAGCGAAATAAAATTAGAAGAGAAAGAAAAAAAAAAAACTGAAGAATACACAGAGAATGAGCTGAGATCTGCAACCACTCCTCTGCCTTTTTTGTTTCTTTCTTTTTGGTGAGCTAATTAGACAATGTCAAGTCTCACAAAGATGAAAGAGTTGAGGAAAGACGCTGAAAGATTCTAAAAAAAGACACACCCGACGTGAATCTCAATACACCGCTGTTGAATCTACTGCTTTCGTTTAGTGTACTTTTTTTTGTTTTGTTTGCTTGTTTTCCTGGTTAAAAAAGCACACGTGTCCAGACTGATCAAATACTCAAGGCGAGCTGTATGACAGTCGTGTTTACACGCCTTCCAATACAAAAAAAAAAGAACGTAAACGAAAGACAAGCGGAATAAATAACGGGTAGGTCAGCGTAGGTGGCCTCGTCGATTATTAAATAAAAATGTTTAAAACAAAGAGAGTTAAGACAGCAAAGCTGATCAACTCCGCTTTCTTACTTTTTTTTTTCTTTTGACAATGAAAGAGGAAAGGGAGGAGGGATGCGGAAAAGGGTGAAAGAGAGTATCGCAAGCACTGCTGACGCTGCTACGCCACGTCGTCACTCCCTGCTTTGCTAACATCGCATTAATGCGTATTCCAATACCCCTTTGTGTTCAGCTTTAAAGTGTCATTTAACGTTTTGACTCACTTCTCCGTATGGACTGAGCAGCTCTTTGACCATACCTAACGCTAGTCATATGGATCCCATGGTAGAGGCGTTGTTTGGCTGTCGTTGTTCCTTTATTATTATTATTATTATGCGAGAAAGACGAAGCAAAACACAGCCTGTGTCAGACATAAAATTATTGTTTTTTCTTTGGAGAGATGATACCAAGACTTTGAGCAATTTCATTGTTTTACAGCTGTTGTTAACCGATTTATGCTTAAGTGTCCTTCCTCTCCTTGTTCTCCAAGCGGCAACGAGGAGCTCGCCTTCTCTCGTGCGGTCAGTCACTTCCTAGGCTTAGCACGTTTTTTTTTTTTATTATTATTATTATTGCCTCTCCTCCATGGCTTCCCGCACAACACGACAGCGACACATCGTGCACTCCCGCACTGACACATCCGCCATGCCCCACGTCAACGCCGCCTCCGCCGCCGACGGCGCTGCTGCACGCTCGTGCTGCGCGGGCGGAAGAGGCCGCAAGTACCCACGGATGGCACACTGTGTGCACAGCAGCAGTGGCTTCTCAAACAACAGAGGAGAGACCGCGATCACCGGGCAGTCGTCTTTCGCTCCTGCAGCCGTGCTGGATGAATGGGCGTCACCCGAGACGCTAGAGCTGACCGCGCGGCCCACCGCCATCACAGGGCCCTCGGCATGGCCGCTGCACCGCGCACACATGCAGAAGAATCGATAAGTCTCGAGCAAATTGCGTCGACGCTCCGCCGAGTTCTGCTGCTCTACATCGGTGTAGCTGATCGTCAGCGGCTCCTGTGCGGTGATGGGTCGCATGGCGTAGAATACCGCGAGCCGTCCTCCATGCTGCATGACACGACAAATGTTAGGAACGCAGGAGTGGTTGAAGTACGACGCCTCGGGGTACATGCCAAAGGCAATGCAGCTGTCCTGCGTGTCGTACACGCCGAAGCTGTTGCACTGCGCGGCGGCACACAGACGCAGGAAATACGATTCTGACACGTGCACAGACGGCGTGGAAGCTGGCGGTCTCATCGCCAGCACTTCACCCTTGACGTTGTCCAAGTCAAGCACCTGCAGCACGGGCAGCACTCGCTTGGCGAAGGCGCGGTAGTAGCGCTGGTAGGCGCTGCGCCGCGGCTTGGATATGACGGAGAAGTTGGTTTCCATCTGCGCCATGTCTGCGTACCGGGGCTGACGCACGTACATCTCCAAACGCGCCGTGCCTGAAGCTGCCGCTGTGGAGTCTTCGCGAGAAGGAGCCAGTTTATTCGACGTCGCCGTCGGCCCGTTCTCCACGCGAGCTGCCCGAGGCACACACTCCATCTGCGAAGTCTGCCCATCGCCCTCCCTCGCGGTCCGGCGCAGCGCCGGATCTGCGTCCAGCACCTCTACCGTGCTTGTCAAGCCAGCTTTGCTGCGCATCTCGTGAATAGTCGCTACCTCTTTTGGGAGAACGACGGAGTCCACCGTGTTGGTGGATGACAAGGAAGGTTTTGAAGACGAAGGTTCTGCCGCCGCCTTCGCTGACACGTTCTCGCCGGCAGCCGCGCTTGCATCTGACCCCTCACCTGTACTTGGTGAACTCTCCGCTGCCGGGACGGCAGCGGTGGACGGCGCTGTCTCGTCGAAGTGCGACGCGTAGCCTGACCGCGCCGCGCGTGCCAGCGCCAGTGCGCTGAAGAGCAGCGACTGGAACTCGAGCGTCTTTGCCTCACTGGTCGAGCGGGCCCAGTGCAGGGGTTCATCGCCGGGCAGCACCACCGCAGGTTGCCCCGACGCAGCTGACGCGCCAGACACGCCAGCGGAGAAGTACTCCGACATGAGCCGCGGGTACAGCCCACGCAGCACCGCACACTCGCCGCTCTCCACGTGCAGGCGGTGGTGTGTACGCCAGCAGGACTCCGAGCAGTAGCAAAGCACTCCACACCCAGAACAGCCAGAGATGGCACTCATCGGACTAGACAAAACAGCATCGCCCGAGAACGATGATGCCTCCCACCCCTCTAAGCGAACCACCGGGCAGCCCCGCGCAACGCGAGACCGCCGTTGCAGCTGCCGCTCGTACAAGATCTCCTCCCGCTGGGCGAGTGCCTTCTCCAGCAGTTTGCGCTTGAGCTCCACCGCCCCGTCCTTCCGCATCTTGGTCGACTTCGTGGGCTTCTTCAGCTTGCGGAAGGCCGCCGCGTTGGTGGCGCTGCGGCCTGCATCGTCACCGTCGTCCGCGTCGCTGTCGATGAGTGCACCGCCCGCACCCGCCTTTTCCCCTTGACTGCACGCTGCCTCGGCCGCCAGGGCTGCCATCTGGGCCTCCAGCTGCGCTTGCTCCCAGCTCATATCCACCGCCAGCTCCGCCAGACTGCCGCGGTTGCACAGCCAGCGGCCCGCGGGAACTTCCTGAAAGCAGGCGGCACACCACGTTGACTGCGTTGTGTACCAGCGAGAGGACGCGGCGGACGACGTCGCCTCGTCAGCGTTGCCATCACCGCTGGCGCCGTACAAAGCATCCCTGTAGGGGGACGCAAACTGAGCGGCGGTGGCGGCGGATGCCCCTTCGGATGTGGGCTCGCCTTTGGAGCCGTGCTTTGACGCGTTCTTCTTCGCAGGTTTCCCTGGCTTTGCCGCGCGAGTAGTGGTGTGTGAGGCGCTCGCCGCGTCGCCTCCCTCTCCGCTAACGCTGATACCAGCAGCGGAGCTGTCGTCGCCAACAGCCGAGCACCGCGAGGAGAGATACAGCGCACTGGGGCACAACTTTGGGTTCATCACAAGCCCGTAGGGGGCGGCCGCCAATACAAGCTCCCCGGGAAGCAGGTCACGCCGCGCCACCGCAAACCGGCCTGCTTCCTCCTTTGTGGTATAGGTGAGACGCACTCGTGCATCCTGCGGCGGTGCAGCCTGCGAGTGCACCGACATACTCTACTGGGGCAACAACTAATACAGTTGCTTTTTTGTTTCTTGGCTTTTCTTTTTCTGTGTGTGTGGTTGTGTGTGTAATTTGTTGATTATTATTTTTTCCAATACGATGATGTTTCGCGAAGAAGAGAGAAAAGGAAAGAAACACGCAGTAGAAGTAGAGCACTTATAGAAAGCAAGAGTGCCTAAGAGAAACAATACGAGTGATTCTTTTCCAAAAAAAAAAGGAAAAAAGAACGCAAGAACGCGCTTACAAGCAGCCTACCAGGCGAACTCGTCCGTCGCACAGTGCTTCCGGCTTCAAACCTGTTTTCCTCCTTTGAGTTTTATCATTTCCTGCCCTTTCAATTTGCTTTCCTTAATGTGAATACTAAAAAAAAACAAGCCAACGTGGTTCCCCCAACAACAACAAAGAAACCTTCGCACCAGAATCGGTTCTTTTTTTTTTTTTCATTCGCATGCGCACAACACGCTATTCTTCATCTGATGAGACACCAGCCGCCGCGTCCGCCTCTGCCTTCAGCTGCTCGTCCAGCTCAAGTCGACGCAGCGCGTCCTCGCTGGGCCGCTCAAAGGCAGAATGCGTCAGCTTGAATACCCGCTCATCATACACGCGCTGCTCCGCGTGGTGCTGCCGATACTCCAGCACGTGCTTCGGCAACCCCTCAGCGTCCTCCATACGGTACGCGTAGAGCTTGCTCCGCGGCGAGGTGTCCATGACGCGCAGCAGGTTCAACAGGTGCTGCGGGTCCGCCGTCCAGATGGGCCGGCCCGTCTCCCGGTAGTACGTGATGGACATGCCCATCATGACGCACGGGATGGTGAGGAAGGCGGTGTAGCGGATGTAATGACGGCGTACCTCATCGGGGTGGTAGCGATATTCGCGATGAATGCGCTCGTCCATGTTTTCACGGTCGCGCTTCGACATGGCGTCCTCACTCCACGAGTCACGCAGCTGCTGCACACCCCACGGGGCCTTCTTCTTCACTCTCAGCGTGGTGCCTGAGCTCGTGCCATGTTTGCTCTTGCCAATCGCGCTTGCACCGACACGCGCGGAGGCACGCGGCACGCGATTTCTCTCCGAGGACTGCATCGTTTCTGATGTGCTCGACGAGGCCGCGCCATCTGAGGCAATGGCGGACGGTGCTGCAGAGGTGGGCGTGACGGCGTGAGGGAGATGGTCGAGCGTTGCGGAGGATTCGGCACGTGTGGAGGTTTCAGGAGACGTGCCGGATGAGATGGAAGACGAGGAAGCGGCTCGTAAAGAGCACAGAAATGGAGTTTGTGCTCGCCACTGTCGCGGGTGGCGCAGCTGCCGAAGACTAGTCAGCACGGAGAGTGTGTGGTTGTTGGACGCTGTGCTGGTGCGCCGTGCCGTTGAGCCGACGCAGCTCCACGCGTGTGTTCTCCGCGCCGCACCTCGGCAACCTCGCATACTTTAAGTTTAGGTGTTATTGTTTTTTTCTCTGTATTGTGCTTACGACTTGACGATGGACATTCAGGAGTAAAAAAAAAAAATCGAGAGTTGAAGAGAAAAGTCAGAAAGAGGCAAAGAAAAATACAGTTTAAAAAAATTAAGACAGGCAAAGGGGCGAATTCAACTTGCGTTCAATGGGATGCGAGTGTGGGAGAGCGAAATGTGTTGTTGTTGTTTTTTTTTTTTTTTTGACAATGCACTTTGTACGGTCTGTTCGGCTGCTTTACCACTTGCTGCCTGCTGTCGTAGATTACTTCGGTTTTTCTTTTCATATTCTCCGCTTGGGAAAGTACTTGATCAACAACAGGACTTCTCTCTTTAGCTATAATATGTTTTTATAATTATTATTTCGGCCTATAAGGGCGGCGAAGCTGGCTATGCTCTTGAGCCCAGTCATTGCAAAACAATTTGCGCTTTAAAGAAGGTCATTCGTTTTATTTAAGAGAGAGAGAGAAGAAAAACAAAGTGTTAGGAAGGGCGATACACAGAGAGAGAGAGAGAGGAAGCGGAGAAGAGCGATCTTGTGTAATGCAGGTCGAAAGCCTTCTTCGCCCCCACCACGCACCTGCCCTTCCACGCTTTTGTGGGCGCGATTTCGCCTTCACATTCCTGTCGAATACCAGCGGGAGAAAAATAAAAGTAAAGTTGGTTAAGGGGAAGACACAACTTCTACACGAAAAAAAAAACTGATTTCATTTTCGTATGCGTTCATGCCTACGCCTCAGGTTCCTTACATCACCCAAAGCAAGCGAAAGAGCTCGCTAAAAAAAAAAAAAAAAAAACGGAAACACACAAAACAACAACGATACACAAAAACGGAGTGTCCTACTTGATCAAAGGCAATACCTTGTAGGGATTCAGAATGCCGTTGGGGTCCATCATCGTCTTCACGTCCTTCATAAGCTGGATCGTCTCCGGGGTTCGGGAAAGATGCAGATAATCGCGCTTCTGCATACCAACGCCGTGCTCAGCCGAGATGCTGCCGCCGTGTGCGGCGCAGAACTCGTACACGGCGGGGTACAACGCGGCATCCAGCTGCTCCACGTGCGAGCGCGTAAAGTCAATCACGTTGAGATGCACGTTGCCGTCGCCAAAGTGGCCGTAGCCGACCACAATCACCTCCTCCGGGTTCATCTTGTGCTGCCCATACAGAATCTCACGGGTGTGCTCGACGACGCCGTAGAACTTGTCGATGGGAAAGGACACGTCGTACTTGTAGATGAGCCCGCTGCTCGCGAGGTGCACCGGCACGCCCTCGCGCAGCTCCCACAGCTGCTCTGTCTGTGCAGACGACTGGGAGAGAATCGGCTCAAAGGCGCCGCCACCGTTGAGCCTGTCGCCCAACCGCGTCTGCGCCGACTCCACGAACTCGGACAGCTTATCGAAATCGTGGGCCTCACTGCTGCCGTTGGTCTCGACCAACACACAGAAGTACGCACTGGTGAAGTCCTTGCCGGCGCGAAAGACGTCGTTCTTGTAGGTGCGCTCGTAGGGCACCTGGCTTGCCGGGCTCGTCGCGAGGGACTCGCCATCCATCACCTCGAAGGCAGAGAGGCACTCCGCCAGGTGCTCCTGGGCGAGGTGGTAGAGCGCGAGCACCGATGCGAAGTCGCTGAGGCGGAACATCGCAAGCTGCTTGGAGCGTGGCTGCGGATACAACTTAATGGCGGCCCGCGTGACGACGCCCAGGGTGCCCTCGCTGCCGATGAAGAGGTGCTTCAGGTCGTAGCCGGCGTTGTCCTTGCGGAGGGTGGACATCATGTTCAATACGTCGCCCTTCGCTGTCACCACCTCGAGTCCCAGCACGTTCGCGTGCATGGAGCCGTATCGAGCGAAGTGGATGCCGCCCGCGTTGGTGCTGACGTTGCCCCCGATCATCGCGCTGCCCTTGGAGCCCATGGTCAGCGGAAAGAGCATCCCCTCCTTCGCACACGCCTCCTGGCACTGCTGCAAGATGACGCCGGACTCGGCCTCGACCGACATGGTGTTCTTCGAGACCACCGGCGCAGCGTTCATGAGGTGTGTGCTCAGCACAAGCTCGTCGAAGACGGGCTCAGCACCGTAGACCAGCCCTGTGTTGCCGCTCTGGGGCACCACCGCCAGCTTTTCATCCTGGCAGTACCGGAGGATCTCACTCACCTGCGCCGTGCACGTCGGCAGGAGCACGGCGGGGGTGGCCCCCTGAATCTGGCCCATCCAATCCACGTTGTACGGCGCCACCGCCTCCGCCTCGGTCAGCATCTTGCCCTTGCGCTGTGTTGCACTGCAGGGCTTGTCCAGCACACTCTTGAAGTAGGCGAGGTGCTTCGGCCCGACCTTCGCAAAGTGCGAGCTGCGCGTGGCATAGTGAGCTGCCCGCTCGATCGGCGTGAGACCCATGATTAGAAAAGAGGAGGAAGCGGAAAATTGACAAAAAAGAACAAATATTAGTTCGTTGTTTGTGTGTGTGCGTTGTTGTTGTTGTTGTTTTGCTTTTTTATATTTTTAAGTTTGCTTGGTTGAGTGCGAGCTGCGTCAAGTCGACAAAGTTCTCAAGAAGAGAGGAGGAATCAGATAAAGGAGCAAGATGAGTGTGCAAAACAGGAAGAAGCACAAGGACACCACAAAAAATGAAAAGGAAACACTACGAAAAGATAGCTATATTAAGAGTTAAAGAGACGTTTCAATGCTTAGATAAAAAAGTGTTTTTTTATGAAATGGAGAAAACCTGATAAGGCCTGAGAGGGTGAATTGCTAATATAGGTTGGAAATGTACGACGAGTGCGACTAGTTTTTTTTACACAAAAACGTACGTTTTAATATCAATGTGGTTGTCGAGGAGTTTGTAGTTTGTATTTTGGGAAGCCGGATAAGATGAAATGAGGGAAAGAAAAGAAAAGAGCCGATGAGAGAAGCAAGACGTGGAAAAATTATTTAACATCTATCACGGACAGATGAAGGAGAAAAAAAAATGTGGAGGATGCGTCTGATCGCAACGTGCAGTGCGGTGTGTGCGTGACTCTCTTAAATGTTTGGTGCTGTCTTTTGGTTTTTGCCAAAATAGCAGCAAAGTGAGTGACAACAACACATGTGAGAGAACGAACCGAGAGACCGCTGATGAGTATTGTGTTTTTTCACAGCCGGAAAAGACTGCTTGAAAAATACATTTTCTCTCGTTTTTGTGCTATCAAAGTCGACATCTAAAGCCGAAATGCGCGACAATGATGTGGAGAGTATGGCGTCTCAAAAAAAAAAAAGGAGAGGGTGTTGCTAGTGGTGCGCTGGTTTTGTTTGTTGTTGCTTTTTTCCGCAAGGAGTGTGTGTTACTTAGCTTTAAGGATGCCTCCGTTTAACAATTTTGAGGAACGCCTCAGCTGTGTGGCCAGGCATTGGCCTTGGGAGGTTCTCATGACGGCGTCACCACAAGTTGTAAATACTCAGCCTCCAAGACCGCCCTCTCCTGTCAAGATTATAGGGGGGGGGGGGGGCTGGGCTTGCGCAAGGCGGTCAAACCTTTCCCTCCCGAAGGCAACGCGCGCAGCGGCAGGTAAAGAAGTAATTCTTCAACAGCTGCTGTCGCTCCGCCAGGGTCGTCGAGTCCGTCAGAGGAATATAGGTAATGGTGATCTCCTCCCCGGCCTGCACCGCTTGGGTTGTCTTGAGCACAATCTCGTGCGTCTCGTCGACGTTGCTGACCGTCGCGTTGGGCTCACAGGAGTGGTTGAAGGAAGAAAGCAGTGCGTAGAGGCCCGCCCCTTTTAAAATCCACTCGAAACCAGCAGCCTTCACAGGCGATGCGGATGCAGAGGCCGGCAGCACGTAATCGTTCACACCGTGCGCATTCAGTACCATCTGCCCCACCAAGGTGCGCAGTGTATCGGTGCTGAAGAGGATGTTCACGAGCGCCTCTGCCCAGTGTAGCGGCGCGGCCGCTGCCAGAGGATGTCCGTCCTTCGCCTCATCGTTCCCAAAGTGCAAGGTGTTCAGCTGCAGCTCTCCCAGTGCGGCACCGCTGGCAACGAGCAGCACCTTCACGCATCTCTCCGCCAGCAACGAGCGCACGCTGGCGATCCAGGAAGGCAACGACACCCCGTCAAAGCGGACGGAGTCTGGGGGACCGATGAGGCGGCTGAAGGGGGCGACGACTTGAGTGAAGAGCTGATAGTTGAGAGAGTCTTGCGACCAGGCTGTTTGGCCGCTCTCACCCGCAGCAGCAGCCGCACTGCCGGCAGTTACGTGGGGGCTGGCGCTAGTTGTAGCCCGTTGCGCCATGTAATCGGCTTGCAGAACATCATAGGTCAGCTTCTGCTGCTCGATCACCGCAGACAGGCGCTGTGCAATCCAGGCAACACACCGCGCGAGAGCCTCGACGGTAATCCCCGAGGCTATCGCGGCGGCCGAGGCGCTGCACGAACTACGCAGCTGGGCCAGCGAAAGGCACAGGAGACGGTGCACGCGAGCACAAGCCTGCTGACACGCCGCACTGCAGAAGGAGGAGGCGCACGGCGCACAACGTGTCCACTGCGACGGCAGCGCATCAGACGGGGGAGCGTCTTCCCCATTGGTGGGCTGCAGCTGGTGCGTTGACAACCGTAGGCAGTGGAAACAGAAGGGCAGATGAAGATTCAGCAAAGACGCAGAAGGCCACGACACGATGGGCAGCTCCTCCACCAGTGCAAAGCCTTCGTCGAGGTTGGCGGTGGCGCGCATGTGCTTTCCTGCCTCCCCTATTACGCACACTTCGCAGGGTACCTCTAAGCGGCTAAAGATTGCATTGAGCTCATCCGCGGCTTTGGCAGCGGGGTCCATGTTGCGCTTGAGTAGATCTTCACCTGCTGTGATTGTATTTATGTTTTTTGCGTGTTTGCTTCTTCCTTTCTCTCACTCTCTCGCTTGAGAGTGCTCAATGCAAATTTGTGGCGCTGTTTAAAGCAGAGAGACCCAAGTGGCAAAAGCGCAGTACAAATCTTCATTCAGTGAGGGAAGAGGGAAGTGAGGAGTTGCACAATATGTAAAGAGAAGGAAGTCGGAAAGAGAGCCAACATGAGCGCCTTGCGAGACGTAATAGACGGAAAGAAAGGAAAACTACCCGATTCACCACGTACTGGCATCATGGCGCCAAGTACTGCATCCTCAACCGTAAACCTTTTTGCCTCCTCGGTGTGCAAAAGGGTCTGATGTGCGGCTGTGTATGTGTGTGTGTGTGTGTGTGTACGCGCAAACGGTTT
Source organism: Crithidia brevicula (assembly GCA_030849845.1). Lineage (NCBI taxonomy): Eukaryota > Euglenozoa > Kinetoplastea > Trypanosomatida > Trypanosomatidae > Crithidia > Crithidia brevicula. Next base: position 10,062 of record JASAOD010002010.1, on the reverse strand, counting down.
TTTTTTTGTTTTGCGGTTAACAAAGACGATCAAGGCTCACTCGATGACAGCAGACTGCGAAAACCAGCAAAGGGAAGTTATGTTCCTTCTCAGTGCTGCACGCCCCGCATGCCACCAGCCCCCCTCTGCGCTTTTCTCCAGTGCCCTGTAGTGACGCGTAAAGCAAACGGAGACAACCATTGTACCTTCCACCTTCACATGCCGTCGTTTCCTCGCTTTGGATCATAGTCACTTAATTAGGTCTCAATACAAAGACACGCGGGAAAAAAAAATGGCAGCACTGCACAATACAAAGCTTTCGACTTTTGTTGTCATTGTATGATATATATATTTCTTTCCATCTTTGTGGATCGTTCGTTAAGCTTATGTCATTGTGATGTTTACCTATGCGACAACTTCCTCGCCTCCTCCCGTCTCTTTCCAATAATGGCGTGGGGAAGCTCATACACTACTTTAGAATAGTTCTCCTCTGCCGTTATTGTTATCGATTCTGAAAATGAAGGTGTTTTTTATCGACTTCAGAGGCATCTTCTCGATTTCCCCCTCTTCACAACTATTTTTTTTCCATCTTGTGCTCCTCCCTAGACAGCGTCCTCTAGGCTCTCCATCCTCATTCCCGCCCCTTCACCAGGCTTGTAGCTGCCAATGACGCGTCGACACAGATTGTTCATGCCCTCCGCCGTCTCGACCACCTTCAGCCCCGGTTCCAGTTGTACCATGCGCCGTAGCAAGGCAACGTAGTCCGGAAAGCGCCGGTTGGCGTACTTGTTCATCTCCGTCACCATCACCTTCAGGTGGAACTTGCCGTTGACGCGGTACTGCCGTGCCCAGGTGCAAATCTTGGCCTGGAATGCGGAGTCCACATCGTTGCTGGCGTGAAAGGGATTCAGCACATCGGTCTCCTCGTTGTGGCGCTTGCTCACCACACGGCACGTGCGCTTCAGCACCGACAGCTCCACGCAGAAGTTAAGCAGGAACTCCACCGTTTGATCGCCCGTCACCTGGGCGTGCTGGACGTGAAAGGGATCGGCGGGGAAGCGGAGGTAGCGCAGCGTCGCGATGCACAAGTGCTCCAGCGCAGAGGCGTAGTAGACGAACATCTGATTCGTGAAGGGCACGGGGGTCACAAACCTCTCCAAGGTGTAGAAGATGCTGATGTCGGAAGAGTCGGGGTAGAAGTGGTAGGTGCTGGCGCCGCGACTGGCCCGCTCTGAGGTGCACGGAGACGTAGGGAAGACTTCGTGATTGCTGTGCGACAAGAGTGGGGAGGCCACGGTGTCCATCAAGTCGCCAAAGACACTGACAGAGCCGTTGCGATAGTATCCCTCCGCGGCGTCCTCTGGAATGGTGCCCAGGAGGACGTTGTTGATGATGCTCGTCGCGCCCATGTGTGTGGTGGCAGTGCTTTCGCTGAAGGGAACCGCTGCAGGGGGCGTCACGCTGCCACGATCGAGAAGGCTGCTCGTGAAAGACGTCATGTTGTTGTACTCGGCCTCCGCCGTGGCCGCAGACGGGGCGACGGAGGAAGCTGCGACCAGAGCCGTCAAGCCACCGCCGTTCGCATGCGCGCCGTCCTCCCCGGCATGGCCACCACCATCACCGGGCAAGAGCTCGTCTGAGGTCGGGTGGCGGTGCACACGCAGTGCTGGCGACTCCGCAGGCGACAGGTGCGGCGCTGACCGGCTGTGCGGCAGCGGCCGAGAGAAGGACGTCGGGCTGGACATGGCTGGCGGCCGCGGTGACTCTCGTGCGGTGGAGGGACTCTCCGTGCTGCCACGCAGATCCGCCGCGTCCTCTGGCGCACGCTCGGCGTCGTCGTCCGAAGGCGCGGGGGAACCGCCAGAGACAACGGTGCTGGGATTGCGGTCGGTATGGCCCCACGGCACGTACCCGCGATCCCCGACGCGCATCGGGACGGCGTACAGCACGGCGTCCGGCGCGGTCCATCGCAGCTGATGCACGTAGAAGGTCGAGATGTAGCACGGCGGGGTGTGGCTGCTAAAGAGGCCGGACTTGTCGCTGCCGCGGAGGTAGAAGTAGAGGTGGAAGTTCGTCTCGCAGCTCGCGAGGTCGCAGTCCTGCGGGCCGATTAACGGCGTGCCCGCCAGAATCAGCTCCATCAGATGCTCACGCTTCGTTTGCATCTGATTTTCAGGCACGGTGACAATACGGGAGAGGAAGGGGAGAAGCACCTCGACCGCGGCGGCGCGCCACAGTGCCTTGACGGCACGAAAGGAGCGCTCCATCAAGAAGGGCTTGATGCTGTTGAAGGAGATGAGCAACGCGGTGGACTCGGTCGAGATGACGCGCCAGCGCCGCTGCTGGGCGACGCGGAACTCCTGTGGCAGCATGAGTGCCTCCAAGCCCACTGTATCTCCAAAGCTTTCCATCATCTCATGCTGCGTCAGCGTGGTCCACTGCCCGTGCATGGCACGAAGACTGCCGAACACAACAACCAAGAAGGCGTTCTCAGGCAGCGTGATCACGTCGCCCTCGCGGAACTTGCGCACGAGACCCATGGAGCTGATCGCCTTGACTTCGACGGTGCGCAGACCTTTGCCCAGCGTCGTCGCAGCCACAGCGCGCAGAATCAGATTACTCTCCTTCTGCTCCGCGTTGTTCTCCCAGCACGCTGGGACATGAGCCCGCATGTGCGTTATCATCTCCGTCAGCACCGCCGAGCCCCGCGTGCCGAAGCCTTGTTCGTTATGCAGCATCTCCACCGACTCGTGTAGTGCATTGGCCACGGAGACGACGGCGCGGCTGCTCGCCACGTTGTTTGTCGCCTCGGGGAAGTTCGCGTAGAAGAAACGAATGGCGCGATTCGCGGCAATCATCTGCGTTGTGATCCACGTCTCCACCCGCCGTGCCTGTGCTTCGGAGGTGACGTACTTGTACTTGAGCGGTGAGATCACTGTAAGACACTTCACCACAGCGAGGAGGGCGACAAACGCGTTCTCCTGTGCGCGGCGATGGGCCTGTGCGAAGAAGCCCTTGCCGAAGATGAAGCGCTCGGCCAGGCTGACCCACGTGGGCAGCAGCCGCCGCATGAGGGACTCGACAAGACGGTTCATGCGCGCAGCCTCCGCGGCATCTTCGGCGCCGTCGTGGCCACCGTCAATGAGGCCGGGCGGAGGTCTCATCACATCCACCCGCACCGCCTCATAGAGTGAAGGATCACCCAGGTTATCGCTGTTGCTTCTCTTCCTGGGTGCGCTCTTCTGCGCGGCGGAGTCGAACATCGGCGTCGTCACGGCAGCCGCGGCCGCAGCGCCACCACCGCCTGCGCTGAAGGCCGCCATGTTGATGTAATCCGCGAAGGTGTCCTTCTTTGCTTTGGTTGGTGGAGCCTGCTGAGTAGATGGCGGTGGCGATGCCGTTCCGCCGGTGCTGCTCCCGCTGCCGGCCCTCTCGCCCATGGACGGAGAGGTGGTAGCCGTGGCGCTGGCAGCCTCGTGCATCGGCTCGTTGGACTGCGCGGAGGTCGGCTGCACCGCTGGGCTCTCCGAGGGCAGCTGCTGGTGCGAAGAGTACTGCGACGGGTTCTGTAGGCGCGGGCGGCCGAGCTGCTGCTGCTGCTCGGGTGTGAGGCGACTTGCCGGCGGCCGCTGCGTCGTACGACGGTGGCTCGGTGGCAGCTGACCTACCCCGTGCATCTCCTCCTCGTCCTCTGGGTTGCCACGTCGACGATGGAACCAGTGCATCTGCTGCACATCCAGCAGCTCACCCCGCTCCACCAGCTTCGCAATCACGGCACCGAGCTGCATCACCACCGTCTCGGTGATGACCTCCTCATCGCGCTGCCGCCACACCGCTGTTTTAAAGGCGGACATGAGCATGCGGTTCACGGTCTTGTCCTCATCCTCCTCCCTCTCTGCGCCGACGCCGCGGTAGGGATTGCGGATGTGGTGGCGCACAAACTTCTCCACCTGCATCCAGCTCGCGTTGCGGTACTTCGTGTCCCGCTTCACACTCTCCAGTGCGTTTTCCTGAGACGTGCGCAGCCACTCCATCGCAAAGTTCATCTTCAGCATGCGGAACTCCTCTTTAGTATCGAAGCCCAGGCGCTGGACGACCCGACTGGCCGTTGTAGCGTTGACCAGCAGCGTAAGCAGCACAATACCTGATGTGATCTTCAGCACGTCAATGCCCTCCTTCAAGCCCTCTTGCTTCACGGCAAGCGCCAAAGTCGCGGCCACACCACCACGCAGGCCCGCATGGACCAAGAGCGTGATGTGGCGCTGCGAGACTTTGTAGGAGAAAAGGTTCAGGCACGGCGCTAGCACCTCCAGCATAATGACGCGGGAGAGGATCATGGCCACGTAGATGCACAGGATAATGAACAAGTCCATCAAGCGAACCGTTGGGATGACCTCGGCCACCAGGATGACACCGACAAGGGAGAAGAGAACCGTGTTGCCCAAGTGGACGAGAAACTCCCACGTTGACGAGATCAAATTGCCCTCCTTACCTGGGAACAGCGAGGGGTAGTAGTAGCTGAGGAAGACGCCTTGGAAGAACAAGGTCAGCACCCCGCTCGTACCGATTAGATGGCCGGCGACATAGTAGGACACATACGTGACGGAGACGGTGATACAAGCCTTTGTCAGGCCATCGCCAGTGCGTCGCAGCCAAAAGAGTTGCAGGAAGCCGAAGAGCGGGCCGACGAGGATCGGCAGCAGGGCGAGCCGCACCACCTTCAGCAGCATTTCCCCCACAGAGACACTTATCGCGCCAGTTCTCGCCGCAGGGAGCAGCAAGCTAAAGAGGATTATGGCTGTGCCGTCGTTCATGACGGACTCGCCGTCCACCATGGCGGTCATGCACTTGTCCACCCCCAGCTCCCGCAACAGCGCGACCACCGCCACTGGGTCAGTGGCGGACAGCAGCGAGCCCAGCAGCAGCGATGTGTACCACGACCAGTCGCCGAAGCACCACTTGATCGGCAGCGCCAGCAAGACGGTGTTGATCAGCAATCCAACCGTGGCGAGCAGAAGCACCTGAAAAAAAACACGGCGCAGGGCGTGGATGTTGATCGCGTAGCTGCCCTCGAAGATCAGCACTGGCAGGAAGATGTAAAAGAGCAGCTCAGGCGGGATGGAGCCCATCGCCTTTGCCACGTCAGGATACACCCACAACGTGACCGCCCCCACCACGATGCCGTAGAGAAACAGAACCACTGTGTAGGGCAGAGGGATGCGTTGTCGCTGCGTCATGAAGAAGGTGCCACCGAGGAACATCAGCATCGTCACGAAGAGGATGCCGAGAGAGATGTCCTGCAGTGCGGCCGCCTCAGCGGGCAGCCCCTCCGATTCTTCATCCTTCGCCAGCCTCGTCTTACCGGTGGCAAAGGCAAGCACCGCCGATGTAGTCGAGTTCTGTGGCATGTGCTGTCGATGTGTGCCTCTGCACAGAAACCTCTTCGTTTCTTCTGACTGTCGTTCGCTTATTGTAACAGAAAAAGAGTTTACGAGTTTTCTCTTTAAGAATTTGTGTATATATATACACACACCTTCTTTTGCGGTTGTGGTCTCCTTTCCTCTTAGTTGGTATCTGTTCTTCTACTCCTTGGTTCGAGCACGAAGAGTTAAAGGAAGGAGAATTAAAATCCGCGGTGCTGTTGTGAATACCTAAAAAAAAAAAAACACCAAGGACAGCTACGAAACCGTTACAGGTTAAATAAATAACGCAGCGCGCACAAGTAGAAAGATAGACAGTAGAAACCAAAAATGAAAAAGTGAAAATTATAAACGCCACTAAAGTTTTCCTCTTGCTGCCTTTTTGTTGTTACAGTTTTTTTTTTTTTTCGTTCTCCTCGCTTTTGTTGGCAACAGACACCGCTGCTGGTGTTGCGTTAACGATGACACCTGCTTCTATGCACGTGTCTGTCTGGGCGTGACGCCTTGTCAGTTGTCCTTCCTTCTCCGTCCAACGCAAGTATCTCAACCGTTTTGGTTTTTTTTATATTTTCTTTTAATTCTTTAAATATACGAGTATATATACTTGTTTCAAGGAAGCTGGGTGTTGTTGTGCTTTTAGTGGGTGTAACACGAATTAAAAACGATCAGAAAAATAACACACAAACACACACAACGCTTCGAATAAACGAAAAAGGGTAGTTTAGAATTTTAAGAAATCCAGTTTTTGGAATTGTCTGTTGTTGTTTTTTGGTTTGTTTTCACCGGAAGCAGGACAAAAAAAAAAGTAGAATGAAGAAGACTTAAACGATACTAAGAGAGAGAAAAAGAAAGAAAACAAATTTGTGTGGTGCCGCAAAATTGATTAGAATGGTACCTTTATCAACGACTTTAACCGAGTGGGGCAACGAGAGCGGAAGAAAGAGAGAGAGAGAGAGAGAGAGATAATTTTAAAAAGAGAAGACTTTGTTCACGGTTCTAGCCGTCACAACATGTGATTGTGTGTAGTGCCTCAAAAAGACAAGAAAAGTGCTCCTAGTGTAAGCTGCTCAGCACAGAAGGGACAACGAACAAAGCCGAAAATCGAGTACAAGTAGGAGGTAGACTGGGAGAATTTGCACACAGAAGAAAAGCATATATATATCGCGTTTGATTAATTTTCACACGTGTTGGGGGTGAAATAAACAGAGTAGATAAAATAAAAAGACGGCGTTGGTGTTAAGATTACGAAGTAGGGAGGAAGGAAAGCGAATAGGCTATATGCTTTTTTTTTTTTTTTTTCAGCGAAGCAGCCCTGAGCGTGATGGAGGTCGAAAACACCGAAGAGCCGCCACTGACACCGCCATGCGTTTAGTCCTTGCTAGACCGTGTGAAAGGCGCTCCTTGGTACGCTCCTTTGTTTTGTTCGATTCTGGTTTTTTTTTTTTTCTCAAAGCCATGGAGAGAGGTGAAGCAACCAAAATACGCTCACATAGTGTTGTCTGCGTCGCGCCGCATGCGCAGAGGCACACTGCGGAAACCAGCTTAGCACTGGCAAAGAAGACGCTCTGAGATATTCTAAGAATGCCTTAATGGGAACGTGTAGCCTAGATTCACTTCGTTGGTGTTTTTCTTTTCTTTTTTTATTTTCATTTTAATCTTTTTTTTCTTTTTTTCTTTTTTTTGGTTATTTACCAGTCTCAGCAAGGGAGAGCATAGTGAATTGAAAATGAGACTACGAGAGACTCCGCGGCAAGTACCTGATCAGATAATATATAAATATATATATATATCATTTTCCAGTTCCTTTCTCACCCTTTCTCACCCATTGCCTTCTCTTGCGCCTCAGTCCTTTCTCCGAGTTATACAACACGTGCGAAGATAGTGCGCCGCCACATTCGTGGGCCGCTGACCGTCAAGCAAGGCGGCTCTGTTCTTTTTTTCTTTCTTTTTTTTCTTTCTTTTTTCAATTTACCCTTCTAACTTTTATTTAAAAAAGCGGGGTACACCAGGAAGCAATACAATATAAATTTAGAGGAAGCGAAAAAAAAATTAGAAGGTAACGTAATTATATGTCAAGATGTTAGAATATAAAAATTATAAAGTACGTGATAAACAGCGGTGTGTTTGAGTTTTTTTAAACTTTTTTTTGTTTGTTTCCGTAACTGTGGAAATAGAAAGAAATAAAAAAAGAAGAAATAGAACGCAACTAAATTAAATAACGAAGCAGACGTGCCGATGTAGACGTCTTTTGTACTGTGGCGGCGCCGACCTCCCCCTTCCATCTTGTTTATTTTTTTTTTTTTAAAGAGCCGACTGGGCCGCAAATGAGAGGGAAAATCAAACAAAGAAAAAAAAAGAGAACGACGTTAAACGTTCGTTCAAGGCAGGTCTCTCCGAACTCTCTGGCTCGTATTATTTCTTGGCTAATGGTCCGCTACCAATTCATCAACAAAGCTCAACCTCTGTAATTTTTTTTCTAAAAGTTCTCTGCGTTCATCTACTTGTGCATTTGTGCAATTGCGTTGATGTGTGGGAGGGTTGTTGGGGTGGTGAGTACGGCATCCGCCTTGACGACTCGTTAATACTTGAAACAAAAAATGTTTATATATATATATAATGCTTGTGTGGTAGATCTTGCAACGCGGAGAAGAAATGCATGCTTGAGGGTGCTGCCTTCTGATTCTTCAATCACGGCTGTTCTCGTCGCGTAGAACAGGCACTGATTTTGTTGTTGTTTTTTAAAAGAATCCTTCAAGTAATGAAAAATGATATATATGTGAGACCTTCTCTCTCGCGCACAAGAAAAAAAAAACAGAAGAACTGTCTAGAACTCAAAAACAAAAACAGGGCAGGCTATCTTATTGCTCTCTTTTCCTTCCTCTCTCTCTCTCTCTCTCTTTACATCATGAACTCTCTCTCCACTTCCCTGATTGCGCTTAGGAGAAAAAAAAAGAGAGAGCGCGAAGGTGGCCGACCACCAAAGAAACTATAGAGAGTACAATTTAGAGAGAGAAACGGAAACGTGGGCACCTAGGCAGTTCTTGACAACATGTCAGTAAGCTTCTGCTTTAAAGGCTTGTACTTTAAGTTTCTGTTCTTTTTGTTTGTTTGTGCACGAGGCAGTAAAGCGCAGCGGAGTTAGTGACACACGCATCTCGTCTGGATTCACAAGTTTCACTGTGCAGGCTAGTGGAAACTGAAGGAGCTTTAAAAAGAATAGAAGGCATAAAAACGTATAATTAAAAAAAAAAAAAAGTAGGAAGGCCGTGAAGAATGGGAAACTTGCAAAAAAAAAAAAAAATGTTGCTATCGTTGTTGTTTTCTTTGCCCTCCACCTTCAAATTTTCTGACTCGTGCTGAACTCTACCTTTTTTTTTCAACAAAAATCCTTTCTGCTCCACTTATACAGCTTCGAGAGAACGTCAAAAACGATTATCGCTCGACGAAGCGGAGAAACCTTGAAAGCGCTCTTGAAACCCTAGCAAATATTGTCGCCATCCTCTCGCCACCCACGGACGCCCCACTCCTTGCTTCTTCATTTAACTTTGCCCCGCATCCCAAAGAAAACAAATCGGGGGTGCCGTGAGCTGGAACACGTAAGCAAAAACACACACAAAAAAAAAGAAGAGCTGACTGGCTCACTTGCAGTCCTTTGGGCACCTTAAAAATAGAGCAAAAAATTTCAAAATGAAGACTTTTTCAGTAGAAAAAAAAAAGCGGTGTGGTTATGCGATTGTGCAGACAAGAAAAAGGAAGGGCAGCAAGCCCTGCGCTTGACCAGCGACAATCCAAAGAGATGACATTCACAAAAAAAAAAAAACAGTTTGGAGCGAAACCCCACCCTAATAAAATGAAATTAGACTAAGCTGGTCAGAAAAAAAAAACACCTGGGTAGGTCAGTAGCACAACTACTTACCTATTTTTCTTTCGTGTGCGCTCTCGCAAGTGCGTTGAGATCGGGTCTACATGAAAATCGCACGACAACTGTCTTCTTATTCTTTTCAGTAAGCATACACAACTCAACTACGCCGCAGCAGTATATACCATTCACTGCTATGGTGAAAGCACAACTACGCCTACAGATCGAGACACCGGCATCCAACATTGTCTCCATCAAACGATAATGCAATCTCGGAACAATTCAAACAAATCGTTGTGGCATCGAATAGCAGTTGCCACAACACCTGTATGGTTGGATACAAAATGGCTAGAAAAAGCACTAGAAAAGGCTCCGAGCCCCTTCAAAAAAATCGATTTTGTCTCCAAAAAAAAAACGCATTGAAACAACAACGTTACGGTCATCAACAGAAAACAAAAAAAAAAAAGACACGACAGCACGGTGGCGCATTCCTGAGGCCTCTTGGAAAGGACAGTGAGCGGGGGAACGGCGTCAGAAACAAACATCGAAGGAGCCACACGTGCGAGAGTTAACATCAAAGAAGAACGAGGAGAGCCATATACAAAAGAGAAGAGAAGAACGAAGACGCAAGCGAGGCGACACCGCACCGCACCCTTCACATCCCATGGTGTACATCAACGGCGAGAGTGGGCGGGTGCGCTGCGGCGCAGAGGTGCCGCGACAGCAGCGTAAGCAGCACCATGCAAAATAGGACAAGGGAGGGGGAAGAGAAAACGAAGAACCCTCTGACAACACTCCTCACAG